>CAJNDV010031263.1:30983-42012 GCA_905221635.1 Symbiodinium sp. CCMP2456 | reverse complement strand
CCTAAACTATGGAAATTCTGGTATATTCCTTATTATGCATAATGCAGGATTTATATCATCAACCGTAGTAATACCCTGAAGCCCAGCCCAAACCCAAACTGGCCCAGCACGCCCAAAAGCCTTATATACTAGGGTCTTGGGGCCCAACAGCCTTAAACATATGAGTCCTTTGAGGGCAAGGGTGAAGCCCAAACCCAAACTGACGCCTATAAACCCTAAACCCTCCTAAACCCTAAACCCTAAATCCTAAACGCCCAAACTGACCCAGCAGTGGCAATTCACAGCCTCGACGTACTTCTGCTGGGAGGCGTGAGTCCGTATCAGATCATGACCTTCCACACCCAGAGGGTCCAAGTACCCAAATAGTAGGGTTTTAGGTGGTTTAGGGTTTTAGGCGGTTTAGGGTTTAGGTCCCAATTTCCATATTCTGAATGGGTTTTTGGCATTTGAAACCCTACTATTTGAGTACTTGGACTTATAGGGTTCCACGGATAACCGACGGACTCCAAGACCGCCCCGATTTAAGGGAATAGTATAAGCACCTTGGGGCCAAAGTACCCTAAACCGTAACCCGATACCTGACACCCTAAACCCTAAACCATCTTAAACCCTGAACCCTAAAGCCTAAATCCAAAGCCATTACTCTATGGTTGATGATATAAATCCTGCATGACCCGAAGCACTCTAAACTATGGAAGCTATGATAGGTTCCTTATTATTGGTAATGCAGGATTCAGATCATCAACGGTATTTGGGTACATCGAGCCCCTAGACCCCAACACCCAAACCCTGAACCCCAAAGCCCCAACACCCAAACCCTGAACCCCTAAACCCTGAACCCTATACACCCTAAACCCTAAAACCCTCAACAACGGGCTTAGGGTTTAGGGTTTAGGGTTTGGGGCTTAGGGTTTAGGGGTTTAGGGGTTTATGGGTTTGGGGTTTAGGGTCTTGCGGTTTAGGGGTTAGGGATTTGGGGTTTAGGATTGAGGGTTCAGGGGTTTAGAGTTTAGGGTTGCCCCAAGGGTCCAAGTGCTCAAGTGATAGGGTTTCAGGTGCAAAAAATGTTCAGAGCATGGAAGTTGGGACCCAAAACCTTACTATTTGGGGAGTTGTCAAAATTATGGTCCCTTTTCGGGTCCTTATTATAATACGGCACCTATTATTTAGGGTACCCCAAAACGGACCCTAATTTTGACAACCACCCATTCGGGTACTTGGACCCTCTAGGAAAGCTTTTATATTAGCTGTGTTTTCCTGTGTGGTCCTGTTGACAACCCGACATATGGACTGCACTCAACGCTGCGAAATGCAAAATGACATAAAGACATGCCAGACCCTTGCATCATGCTCTTGCTAACACAAGACCCCTCTACATTGCGGTCTGTACGGGGTGTCGTTCTTAATATCTACATAAATATATATATATATATACATACACATACATATACATGTATATAACTGTATATACATATATATATATATAGAGGAGATTCCCAAAACAAGGGGGTACCTGGGGTGGCGCCCCGGTAAAGTACACCTGAATCCTAAACCCTGAACCCTAAACCCTAAATCCGAAACCCTAAACCCTAAGGGTTTAGGGTTTAGGGCAATGGCCTCGGTTGGCCCAGAACTCCTTGCGCCGCAGGGGCCATAAGAATGGATACGCTCTGTCGGTGCACTTTGCCCTAAGGGTCCATGTGCCCAAATAGAATAGACTTTGGCCCCAAAGTGCCTATATAGGGACTACTTTGAGCCCCGAATATATACTAGTTGGGCACATGAACCCTTAGGGTTGTACACGTTTCATGACTATAGTAAACCCCAGAAAGTTGGAAACCGGATTAGGGACAATTAGTGCTGGACTCCCTATACATGACTCTTATAAGGATTGAGGCTATTGGGTTTCCAACTTTCGGACTGTATACTGAGGACCCCAAAAGGAGCAGTGCTTCAACTCATTCAGGGCGCCTTCATGAGGTCGTTGTTTTGTTTCCCAGAGGGTCCAAGTACCAAAATAGTAGGGTTTTCGGTCCCAAATTCCTGAAACCCTACTATTTGGGCACTTGGGCCCTCAGGGGTTGGTGGTTTTCCCCTTTGTGGCTTTCGGGCTTCGCATCTTTGAGGTCAAGGTCCGGGGTTTCCGGTTCTCCACTTCTCTGAGGCTTTGCCGGCCCGACCTTAACACGAAATAACCTACCCTAAGGGTCCAAGTACCCATCATACACTTTCCTAAATATCAACCTAGAAAACTTCTATCCGCAACCAAAGCACATTATTATTGGGTCCTTTGGACCCGTAGGGTTTATGTAAGGAAATCATACGAAGGAGCCCGGAAGCGGTAGCTTTCTAGGGTCCAGGTAAGCCCTGACTGCAGGCCAAAGCCACACAAAGCCGTGGGTTATAACCAGGTAGTTGTCCGGCATATGCCTTAACATCGTAGGCTGTTGGGTACACAAGAAACTCCGAAACTCCTAAACCCTGAACCATCGCAGTAAGATTGTAGCACTACCAAAGGAACCCTGGTACCCTAAACCGAATAAATACCGCCAAACTTACGAATCGAAAGCCATTGCAGAATTGAGGTTCCCACCTCCCCTCATTCGTACACAAACTTTATAAAACTACATAAACGTGCTGGTGGGACACCTGCAGAACACGCAACATTACTTTCAAAAATCGGTATATCCCTAAGGGTCCAAGTACCTAATAACGATTGACTTCTTCTCGCGATGAGGGTTGCTTTTAGGCTTCTTTTCCAAGGTCCGGTCAAGCTTCGAAAAACAGTTTAGGGTTTAGGGAAAACATAGGGTCCTACAACTGATTGCTTCGTGTTTATCTCCTAGAGGCTCCATATATACTATGATCATGGAATTGGGCCCTGAAAATCGATCAGATTAAGGATGGTCTTTTGGGACCTAATTCCATATTGGTAGTCTATGTGGAGCCTTTGGGTATCAAACGGTTCAGTGTTTTGTAGGGCTTAAGTGTAATTAAGGGTTCAGGGGTCAGGGTTGGGAGTCTTACGGTTGGTGATATAGATCCTACATTACCAATAAAAGGAATATACCGTAATTCCCATAGTTTTGGGTTTTGGGTTTAGGGTTTAGGGTTTAGGGTTCAGAAGGAATATACCGTAATTCCACTAGTTTGGGGGTCCTAAAGGTAATGCAGGGCTTATATCATCAACAGTACTATATAGGATTCAGGATTCTAGGGGATGGGTATACTTAGGCCTTGTAGGAACCTTGAGAGGGCCCCCAACAGGATCTCCAGCGCCCTCGGAACCACGCCAAAGATACTTGGACTATGATAACCCTGAGGGTCCGAAGGACCCAAGGGTTTAGGGCTTAGGGTTTAGGGTTTAGGGTTTAGGGTTTAGGGTTTAGGGTTTAAGGTTTAGGGTTTAGGGTTTAGGGTTTAGGGTTTAGGGACCCCGTTGTAGGATAGTAGTTATGTAGGTTTGGAGCTTGGAGAGTGTAATTATGATTACTAGGTACTTGGACCCTTGGGGTAACAATGAAAATCAAGAAACACTTCCTAAGAGACCGGAAACCCTCATCCCAAAACCACTAAAGCGGCAGAGGAATCCTAGAAGGAACCCTTAAAGAGACCGGACCCCTAGATCCCAAAACCACTAAAGCCGTAGAGGACTCCTAGAAGGAACCCCAAACCTTAAACCCTAAACCCCCTAGAAACGCCCTCGTTGGGGTCCTCATCGGACTCGGGCACGAGGCGCGCCTTCTGCTTGTCGGAGACCTTAGGGTGCTGTGGAAGGCGGAAAACTAATGTGCCGAAGGCCTAGCGTTTGTAGGTAAAAAGGTTCTACACCCACCGAAAAAGCGGTTGTATGGCTTGCTACGGGTTGCACGATGGTTGTGTGGGGTTTAAAACAGCTTCTAGAGCAGTTTGTTTCAAGAGTTCTTCTAAAGTTAAAACGGGTTTAACACTGTTTGTTTGTTTTTTAGGGTTAGACGAAGCCCTGTCGGCTTAGACGAGAAGCTCCCGTCGTGACTTCGCATTTACGGGTTTAGGGTTCAGGGTTTTTTTGTGTTTGGGGGCTTTGGCCTTCGGGGCTTCGGGTTCAAGGTTTAGGGTTTGGGGTCTAGCGCCGTGCACAACATTTCGGGTCAGGGTTTAGGGTTTAGGGGCCGCTGGTTCTATGCAGCATAGCAGCCCCGAAACCCCACAAACCCGTAAACCCCACAAGACCCGTCACGTTTAAAACCCTATGAGGCACAAACCCTCAAAAACCTCCATCCTTGCAGTGCGCTGTAAGGTTTATGGTTTAGGGTTTAGGGTTTAGGGTTTAGGGTTTAGTATCCCCTTAAGCTTGAATCCTAAGCCCTAAACCCCCCAAAACACATTCTTGCAAATACAGGCTTCAAAGGTTCAGGTAGCATGCAACACACACGCACATTGGGGGAGCAGCTTGGACTTCCACCATTATAAGCGTCCATGGCCAACGCTTGTATGTACGGATTCTACCCTAGGACTCTAAGGACTCATATTTTAAGGCTTTTGGGCCCAAAGACCCTACTATATAAGGCTTTTGGGCTATTTTGATGCTAAGGGCTATAGTTCCTTACAGCGGCAGGTTTGGTTGGGTTCGGTTTTTGAGTCTGCTGGCAAGGGAACTTGCAGAGTTTGCTGGCTCCACGTTCCCCCCTACACCCTCCGAAATACCCTTCAAGCCTCAGAACCCCAAGCCTACAAACGAACCAAAGTCAAAGTCTCAACCTAAACCCTAACCCTGAACCCCAAAACCCTAAACTCTAAACTCTAAACCCTAAACCCGAACCCCTAACTCCTAGGCGCCACAAGTTGAACCCAATATATAGGCCCCCCCGAAAACCTGAAAAAAAACAAGCCCGAGCCGAAGATCCCGAAGGGCCCAAAGCCTCGAAATCCGAAACCGGCCCTACGGTTTAGGGTTTAGGGTTTAGAGTTTAGGGTTTAGGGTTTAGGGTCTACCTTAAGGCTCTTAAGAGGGTCTTGGGCTTTCTGGGGGAGGGTTTCGGCTTTGGGGGCTAGGGTTTGGGATCTCACTACAGGGGTCCAGCAGCCTTAGGGTAGAGGCTCCATATATACTACCATCATGGAATTAAGTCCCCAAAAGACCATACTTATTATGGCTCTAAGGACCTAATTCCATAATGGTAGTACACATGGAGCCTCTGGGATTATATCCATAACTTAAGGAACATAGGGTTTAGGGTTTCGAGTTTAAGGCTTTAGGATTTAGGGTGCCCGCAACAAGGAATCTACCAGAGTTCCCAGAGTTTAGGGTCCTAAGGTAATGCAGGAGTTATATCATCAACGGAACGACTCAACCACTCCGGGCTTGAGGTACTTTCCGCTCTGCTCCCTGGTTAATTAGTAGGGTTTAGGTCTCCTTTTAAGGGTTTTAGGGTTTAGGGTTTAGGGTTTAGGGTTTTAGGGTCCAGGGGTTTAGATTGATCAGGTTCGGGATTTAGGGTTCCGAGTTTAGGGCTTACGGTTTAGGGTGTCTTAATAGGGAACGGGGGATGGATCCCTAAGAGAGTCCCTCAAGGTCCCCTATAATTCGTAGTCCTAGTAATCCACTCATAGTCTCCCATTCCCTACTAAGAACCGGCCGCTCTTCCGGTAAGGTGTTCGTGCGATTAAGGTTTAGTGTCTGTGGACGCGTGATTTGAAGGCCTTTTGTGTCCGAAGACCGCTTTATCTGCGGTTGTGGGGCCATGCTGAGCCTTACGGCTAAAATTCGGGTTGCCCGTTTCAGAGACTCCCAAGAAGGTCAGTGCTATGCAGGCAACGAGGATTGCGATGCAGGTATTGTGTGGATGTACGGAAGACCACTCAAGTATCCTCACTAAGTCAAAGGAAGCCATAAACACCAAAACAACGTGTTTAAAAGTCTTTCAGCTCCATCTTGAACCACAGCTCTGGGAATCGTTTTGAACAAACCTTAAACCCCAAACCCCGAAACCCTAAACCCCAAACCCCAAAACCCCACAAAGCCTAAACCCCAAAACTCACATAAGGCCTAAACCCCAAACCCCCGAAACCCCGAACCCCAAACCCCATAAGACCTGAATCCTTGAAAGCTCCGGGAATCTGGCCACCGAGGCTTTGTGCAGCAACACAGAGAGGCCCGGCCTCTCGCAGGGATATATCTTTTAGAGAATCTGCTGCCCAAATGCTACGGTTCAGCTTCATGAAGGTTCAGGGTTCAGCGTGTAGCCCTCAGAGTACCCTTATCAAGCAATCCTGATTTTAAAATGACTACGTCCTTAGGGGTTTAGGGATAAGGGTGGGGGTTGACGGGTTTGGGTCGTGTGGGCCTGAACCGTCGAAACCCTAAATTGGCCTATACCCCAAACTTTCGAACAGGTTGGGCTTTAGGGTGCAGGATGTATAGCGGTTTAGGGTTTTAGGCTAGGTTAAAACGGTTTAGGATAGTTTAGGGATTTAGAGTTTAAAGTTTGTATCCCATTCGAGCAGCAAGCTTTCCAAGGAGCTCTTGCACGATGTCTATAAGCGTATGTACGAGGTTTCCAGAGATGGGGATATATCCATAAACCCCACACCCAGAACTCTGAACCCAAACCCAAAGTCCTAAACCTTAACTCTGAACCCTAAACCCTAGACTCCTGAACCCTGAACCCTGAAACCTAATAATACACCCCAAACCCTAAATTCTAAACCCTAAACCCGAATAGGTTCACTTTGTGGGGCGTCCGCTGCCGTTTCGAGGCTTCCGAATTGCCGACATTGCGATGAATTTTCCCAAAAAGTGCTTTAAAGGGCTCCTTTTGGGGCTCTCTAAGGCCCTTCAAGGGCTTTAAGGGTCTAGGGTTTAGGGTTTAGGTCCTTTATTAAGGCTCCTTTTGGGGCTCTATAGGGGCCTTTAGAGTTTAGGGTTTAGGGGCTTTGGGGCTCTATAGAGCCCTGTACGGGTTCCTTGAAGGGTGTAGGGTGTATGAGGTTTAGGGTATAGGGCTTAGGCTTTCTTTCTTTCCCAAACGGTTCGAGGCACTGTTTATGGGGGGGGGGGATACTTCTCCAAATCATAATAAAGATTTCTTACAGGGAAACCCTAGCTTCTACGATATATACATATACATACATACATATATATATATATATATCAAAAAATATGTACGTAGGTCGAAAACCTGATTCCATATCTGGCACTTGGAGCTATAGATGCCTCAACATTTCTTCCCTAAAGGATGGCGCCTGCCTATGAACTTTGCCTCGAAACATTCCTAGGGCAAACGGCCCTGCTCGAACAGGTAGCAGCAGCCGATGTCAACCACGTCGCCTGTGTTCCTGGCCACACGCCTAAAAACCTAAACCATACAAACGCAACCCCATTCCGTAAAATCTAGGACCCAGAAATGAGGAATAGATCTTATTTTACAAGCCATGTTACGGATCTTTCTGTAGTTTCAAGTACAATCGCTTCCCCCTATTATTAAACCCCCCCTAATGTAAAAACTACGGCCGCCGGAATTTCGCGGTTTCGGGCCCACAATTGAAAGTTAATTTAAAACATTAGGCGGGGCTAGGGATTGTATGAGTTTTAATAGAGCCAAGACTACAGTAGTACTAAACCAAAGGACCAGGAGTTTAGGCGTTAAGGGCTCAGGGCTTAAGATTTTNNTTTAGGGTTTAAGGCTTTAGGGTTCAAAGCTTAGGGCTTACGGCTTTGGTGTTTAGGGCTGTGGTGTGTGACCCCGAAACCCCCCTAATATTAAAACCAAACCCCCAGATCCGAGTTTTAGTATTTGAGGGGGCCGTTTTAATACTAGGGGGAAGGGATTATTCAAAAGATAAAGAGCTTCTAGGTCCTCTGGGAAATGTCCTATGAAACCATCATATCCCTCCCAAAAAATTCAGTAAGGGCCAAACTGTGTTTGAAAACCTCAACCCTTACCCTTTTTAAGGATTTATATAAAGAAATTATGATAGGGAACCCTGAAAAGGTAGGTTCTTTAGGGTCCAGGTAGGAATACCAAACCTGAGCCCCAGGCAAGTCTGACTTCGTCGGGCTCAGCTTGATGACCTTGCGCTTCTCCAGCCTCAAGTGAGAGAGGGTGTTGGAGTTTAGGGTTTAGGCTTGGGTGTTGGGGTTTAGGGTTTAGGTTTTAAGGTTTAGGGTTGTCTATTTGGAGCCTCTGGGTATCGGGTTCGGGAGTTTAGGGGAGGGGGGGTTGAGGGCTAAAGGGTGCGGATCTAAGCCGGAAGTATATGCAGGCCCTAGTAAAAGAACCCTAAACGTGTTAAGGTTCTATCAGGCAGCCTTTTTAGTCGGCACCCAAAAAAATGGATTGCTATAACAGCATCGAAGCAACCTAGGGTTTGGAGGTTAAGGTATTTCGCGTAGCCAAAAGCTAAGGGATCCGGTCTCAAACCCCCAGCAGCAGAATCCTTGGCTTTGACCCACATGGGCAGTCCTCTAAATTAGGGTCCCTCTTTGAGTCCCCGATAGAGTACGGCGCCCTTGTATACAAAGGACCCTAAAACAAAAAGGACCCAAATTTTGAGAACTACCATATCTTCAGACACTTCAACACCTAAGGGTCCAAAGCACCCAATAATCGGGTACTTTGGTTACGGATAGTCGTAATCCAGCTTGATGTTTGGGAGCGTATATGCTTATTAGGTACTTGGACCTTAGGGTTTGGGGCTTGAGATTTAGGGTTTAACGGGTTCGGGGTTTTAGGGGCTTAGGATTTAAGGTTTGAGGGCTTTCAAGTACTTGGACCCTTGACTCAACACTTTATTGACCGAGTCCCAACAACGCTCATCCCAGAACAGGTTGCGGGTGAAAGCTAATGAAACAACCGACACAGTCCCCAACCCTCATATTGGGGCCTTAATAATTAGACGGGGCCGCAATAATTAGAATGGGGCTTTAGGGTACATCATACTGCAGGTATGTAAAGGCCCCCAAAATAGTATTGTTAATTATTTAGGCCCCAATTCTGCAGAACCCCTAAACCCTAAACCTTAAACCCGAAACCCCTCTACTACAGGCACTGAGCCCTAAGCCCCACCCGCCGAAACAAAAGAACTCAGCCCACGGCGGCGCCAGTCGAACCTCACGGCGCGGTTCCCGCTGCTCTCGTCGCTCAGCTGTCGGCGAGATCGCCGGCTGACATGGGGTTTGCATGTGGGCATATATATATATATACATATACACACATATGTATAAAGATATTCATATATATATATACATATACATACATATATACACATTCAATATGTACACGGACTTCGACCTATCAGGAACTAACAGCTCCTTTACTTAGTTCGGGTTCCTCAACAAGGAACTGACCAGACTCGACCATGACATTAGAAGCACTTCGAGCCCATGCTTTGAACAGAGATAACCCTAAGTGTCCAAAGGACCCAATAGTAAGGTACTTTGGTTGCAGATAGTAGATATCTAGGTTCATATTTTTGGGAGAGTATATGATGATGAGGTACTTGGACCCTTATAGGGTAACTATAAAACTAAAACACTTTTCTGCCCACCGTAAGTCCCCAATACTCCAATACTCTGCTCGGAATGGCTCTTGCTACCAAGCTATCTAGGCATGTGAGACCCACGAGCGAAGAAATAGACAGTTGAACCCTTACCCTGAGGCTCAAAAACTGTACGTTCGTGCGACTTTCAACCCTGGTGAGACCAGCTGCAATCTCTTGGAAGGTCGGTGCACACCTGGGTCCGAAATGGAACATATGAAAGCAGGGCCGTTTGGATCGTCTCGCATCATATCTCGGCCCCCGTCTTCATAGCATCTCAACAAGTCTGCGATCTTGTAGACAGGGCTTTGCTGAATGAAGCGCGTCAACCATGCGCGGGTCCATCCAAACAGACGATCGCAAGCACCCTTTCCATGTTGCTCCACCAAGTAAAGCAGCCAAACTCAAGTCCGAGGTTCCAAAGTGTAAAGAAAGTGGCTGCCTTTTCAAAGGAGCGAAAGTGGGGGCCACAATCAGAAGCGAGCCATAAAATTTCGACCTTGGACCAATTAGTTCTGTCGTGCGAGCGAAGAAGGCGCAACGCTTCGTTGACATTCAAATTACCCATTTGGGCGTCGTGGTCTAAGACCTCTGCAATGATCAAGATGTACAGCTCTGTGTGAGTACCTTTCAGTTCTCCAATACCCAACCTTTAAACTTCTTGGGTTCTTACAATCTAGTAGCAATCTGAACGTTTAACCTTTTACTTCCCTGGCTTATTATTTGGGGACGTACGTCTGTTCCACGAGACGGCAGGTCTGCTTGCTGGTGCTGGAGTCGAACCCTTATCCGCAAGGGTCCCTTATTCAGAAGGCCTAATAGCAGCCTTTAACAGCAGCAGCCGATAAGTGCAGATTTTCGGCCCCCCCTGGGCCACCCAGACCCCTAAATCTTAAGGTTTCGAGATAGGCCCAGAAGCCTGAAATATGAGTTCTTAAAGCCTCAGGCTTACAACACTTCAGCATCACCTACGGCAACACGTGTGGGCTGCTTGAAAACCAAATGACCCAACGCGACTAAACCACGAAACCCCAAGCCCAACACTGGCTCAAAACCGGGCTTAGGGTTTACGGTTTAGGCTTTTAGGGTTTAGGCTTTTAAGGTTCGCCAGCGCAGCTTGGCGCCCTGAGCAATCCGCTTTTAAGCGGCTTGGGAGAGATTTCTCTCTCTATGGGGTCAGCCCTAACTTTGAAAGCGTAGCCCTAGCTTTAAAACTTCCCTAGCTTGGAAAGATTTCTGTCTTTAGGGGGTCGGCCCTAAAACAACTTGCGCTGGCGCACTTAGGCGTTTGCGCCTCTAATATTTAGGGTTTAGGATTTTAGGGTTTAGGCTTTGGGGTTTAGGCTTTTTAGGGTCTCGGGGTTTGGGGTTTAGGCTTTTAGGGCTTAGGGTTTAGGCTTTAGGGTTTAGGTTTTTAGGGTTTAGGGTTCAGGGTTTAGGGTTTGGGGGTTTAGGGTTTAGCCCTAAACCCTAAACCCTAAACCTTAGGGTTTGGGGGGGGGGGGGGGGG
>CAJNDV010031263.1:0-17582 GCA_905221635.1 Symbiodinium sp. CCMP2456 | reverse complement strand
AAAAAAAAAAAAAACGACACCCTAAACCCCTAAACCAAAGAACCCTAAACCTGAAACCCTGAACCCTAAACCCTAAACCTTAAACCCTAAACCCTAAACCCTCACATCCCTGGAACCCCACAAGTTCCCCTAAAAGTTCCCCCCCGGACGGATCCAAGAAGAGCCCCGGGCCTCGCCCGAACAGGTCCAAAGCTCGCCGAGAACGAGCTCCTGCGGTTCAGGGCTTACTGGGGGTTTCGGGTTTCGGGTTTTAGGGAGTTTAGGATTTAGGGTTTAGGGTTTAGGGTTTAGGGTTTAGGGAGTAGGGCTTAGGGTTTAGAGTTTAGGGTTTAGAGTTTAGGGTTTAGGGCTTACCCTGGGCACCAAACTAGCCCAAAAGCCTTCTATAGTAGGGTCTTTGGGCCCAAAAGCCTTAAAATATGAGTCCTTAGGGGTTCAGGGCTTACTGGGGGTTTCGGGTTTCGGGTTTTATGCAGTTTAGGGTTTAGGGCTTTAGGGTTCAGGGTTTAGGGCTTTAGGGTTTAGGGCTTTAGGGTTCAGGGTTTAGGGTTTAGGGTCTAGGGTTTAGGGTTCAGGGTAAAGGGTTTAGGGTTTAGGGTTCAGGGCCAAGGACTCCAAGACCCCTTAGTCAGTAGGGTTTATATACGGGTGCCGTACTATATTAGGCTTATTTAGGGTGTAGGGTTAGGGCTCCTGGTTCAGGGCTTAATGGGGGTTTCGGGTTTCGGGTTTAGGGTTAAAGTTACGGGATTAGGGTGTAGGGAAGGGTTTCGGGTTTGGGGTATTTAGGGTTAGGCTTTCGGGTTTGGGGTATTTAGGGTTTAGGGTGTAGGGTTAGGGTTTGGAGTTTGGGGAATTTAGGGTTTCGGGTGTAGGGAAGGGAATAGAGGTTTAGGGTGTAGAGAAAGGTTTAGGGCTTGGGGCTTTTAGGGTTTAGGGTGTAGGGTTGAAGATTTAGGGTTCCAGTCAAAAATCGCCATGCTATCTTGTCGCACGGTCCTCGCACTTGCCCCACGCTTGACTATCGCCAGCTGCAGCGCCACGCTCTTGGTCTTCCTGTCCCAGAGCTCCACGTCGACAGTCGCCGCGGCCCCAAACATCATGACTTCGTCGCCTTCAGAATACTCCAGCCACATGGAACTCGCCAGGGATCCTCGGGAGCAGTCGGTCTTCGCCTTCGCCATGACAACATTTTCCCCACCTCCCGTCGTCCAGGAGGCGAAGACAGACGCCGCTTGGTCAAGTGAAGTGGGCGGAGATTTAGGGTTTGGGGTATTTAGGGTTTAGGGTGTAGGGTTAGGGGTTAGGGTTTGGGGTATTTAGGGTTTAGGGTGTAGGTTTAGGGTTTGGGGTATTTAGGCTTTAGGCTGTCGGGATTAAGGTTTAAGGTTTACCGCTTAGGGGTTTAAGGGCTTAGGCGCTTAAGGGTTTCCTGTTGAGGAATTGATACTTTTAATTTATAAAAGTTACCATAAATTAGGCTTAAGGGTTTAAGGTTGAGGGAATTTGTAGTTTATCGGAGCTTAAATATGGTGAATGATAAGCTTTCCATAGACAGGGCAAAAACTAACTCCCTGCGGAAGCACCCAGTTTACCATAGGGTCCTATCACGTTTGGAACATCAAAAACTGGGGGGGGGCTCCTAACCTAAACCCTTAACCATAAACCCTAAACCCAAAACCCTAAACCCTAAACCCTAAACTCTAAGCCCTAAACCCTAAAGGTTCCGAGAACGCAGAGGGAACCAAGGGCACTTTTGCAAGAGATTCCAAATGTTACTAACTGTTGATGATACAAATTAGGGTTTAGGGTTTAGGGTTTAGGGTTTAGGGTTTAGTGTTGATGATACAAATCAGAAGTCCTGCACTACCTTCAGGATCCTAAACTCTGGGAATATTACCTTAAGGACCCTGAACAGTGGGAATATGACCGTAAGGACCCTAAACTGTGGGGATTCTGGTCTATTCCTTATTACCCTTGGCATCAAAACAGCCCAAAAGCCTTATATAGCAGGGGACTTTGGGCCCAAAAGCCTTAAAATATGAGTCGTTAGAAGGGAAGGGTTATGGGTAATGCAAGAGTTATCTCATCAACCGTACCGGGGCCCTTAGGTAGGGGTTTCGGGCTTAGAGCCTTCTGAAGCTTCTAAAGCAGTTTAGGGTTTAGGGTTTAGGGCTTGCTGAAGCTTCTAAAGCGGTTTGGGGTTTTGGGATTTTTAGGGTTTAAGGCTTAGGGCTTGGGGTATGTAAGCTTCAAGGTGGAAGGTTTAGGGTTTAGGCGGTTTTTGGAGGGAGTTTGGCAGGCGCAAAAGAGCTCAATGGATCTTTTTGCTAAACCCTAAACCTTAAACCCTAAACCCTAAACCCTGAACCTTAAACCCTAAACCCTAGACCCTAAACCCAGGTTTACGGGCTGGCTCAACTAACGGGTTTCTTTCTTTCGGATGGCCGGTAGGAGGTCTACGAGTGATTATATAAATCCTGTACTACTACCTAGAATACGGAATAGACCACAGTTCCCATAGTTTAGGGTCCTTAACCCAGAGGGTCCGAGTACCCAAATAGTCAGGTTTTAGATCCCAAAATCCATACTCTAGATTTGGACCTTGAAACCCTGTCGACCCTTAGGGTAAGGTAATGCAGATTTATATCATCGACAGGATGAATCTATCAGCAAAGATGTCTAGGGCTTTAGCTAAGCTAATTGGGCTTTGAAGGTTTTCCGTATGGTTTAAAATGGAGTTGCTACAATTTTGTTTATAAGGGGATTCCTAGAATGCTTCGCATGACTAGCTATTCAAGCTTCTTTCTATATTATACTGTTGATGATGCAGCTTCGGGAATCAGGACTACGGGTTGAAAATGCTTGGACTCAGGCGACATGAGGGTTCAATAGCCTACGACTTTACGGGTTTTACCAGTTACGCTTTAAACTCTAAACCCCCAAACACAGACTTAAGAGGACAAGCTGCGCAACTAAGGACTCTTCCGTAAACGCGAGTAAGAAACCCTCTGAGGTCTGAACCTGGCTTGAAAAGAATCATAACAACAACAAGCAATAGACAAAATATGCGACCCTGTGATGTACATCTTATAAGCATGTAACTTTAAAGCTCTATATTGCGCAGGGTGTGGAATACCGGCAAGTATGCATTCCTTTCTCCGGGTTACTGGGTACTTTCAGCGCCTGTCCTAGCTCGAACCTTCTGTGCCAAGCCACCCCGCAGCCACAGCAGCAAGGACGAAACCGAGGCCTCTGCTACTGTGGGGTTAGGGTGGTTGTCTTAAGTGTTTAGAGGGTTTTGGGATCAGGTGATTAGGGCATATATGTAGGCTGTCGGGTTCAGAATCTGGCATATGTATATGGATATGTATATATATATATATATCCATATATCCATATATACATATGTATGCACATGTATGTATATAAATATATACATATATTTGCGCATTTATGTATGCATACATACTTACTAGATGTATACATATATATATATATATGTATATGTATAATTATATACATACATACATACATACATACATACATACATACATACATACATACAGGCAGGCAGACAGACAGACAGACAGACATACATACAGGGACTAGAGATTTGGGATCAAAACTGAGGCTTGCTATAAGAGGTTCGTCGGGGGGAATCCGAAAGACAATCTGTATTTCGAAACCTGCCAGTGAATTTCTGAACAAACGTCACCCCAGCCTTGCGATACCGAAACCCAAACCCTACGCCCGTGGACACGAATGCCTATCCCTAAACCCTAAATCCTAAACTCCTAAAATGTAAACCCTAAACCCTCAACTCCTACACCCTGAACCCCAAACCCAAAAAAACGAGAGAACCTCGACGCATCAGCCCCCAAAGGTGGACGTCTGCTCTACTCTAAACTGAATGCAGTGATATAAGGGCCCGAATGATGCAGACTAATCTCGGGTCCTTAATAATTAGTAGAGTAGGGTACTGGCGGTATAGTATACCAGAATAAGGAACCCCCAACATGGTATAGGTAATTATTAAGGCCCCTCATGGTCTAAATTTCTTGGGAGCATAGATAAGCAGCACCGCGGAAAAGTGCGTTGGTAACTATTTGGGCGCCCTAAACCCTAAACCCTAACCCTAAACCCTAAGCCCTAAACCCTAAACCCTAAACCATCAAGTGTCAAGAACTTTGCTCTGATTGTCTAGGCGATATGTAAGCAAAGAAGAGACCTTAATCTATATGGGTAGTTTTCAAAATGAGGGTCCTTTTTGAGGCTCCTTTGTTATAAGGGTGCCGTACTATGTTGGGGACCTTAAAAAGGGACCCGAATTTCGAGAACTACCTATATCCTGATCGGTAGGATGGTGAAGATACCGGCACAAAAGAGGTTGGATAGGTGCCAGGCTGGTAGACGAGCTCCTCATCGTCCTGTCCCGTGGGTCGAGCGGACGGGTGGCCCCCCTTCATGGATCCTTAATTATTGCTGCTTGTCTTGCGTCCGCGTGTTTCCCCTATAAAAGCCAAGTATTCTTCCCCACCCAACCTCCGGACATCCTAGCAACAAGCATACTTGTCTTCACGACCTGATGTCATAGGCTCATAGGTACTGTTGGAACTGCCTTCGAGAGTCCCTAAACCCTAAACCCTAAACCCTAAACCCTACACCCTACACCCTAAACCCTAAACCCTAAAACCCTAAACCCTAAACCCCTAAACCCTTACCGGAGTTTTCTTGTCCTCAGCCAGGCCATCAGTCAAACCACTTCAATTATCTATCATGCTCGATGCAAAATGGAACACCGTATGGAAAAAGGAACGGAGTAGGGTTTAGGGTTTAGGGTTTAGGGTTTATTTAGGGTTTAGGGTTTAGGGTTTTAGGACAACACCTCCTAAACCCTAAACATACTACCTATAGTCTCCATTGTAGTTCCTTTTTTTAGCTAACCAAACCTTCTTCATAGGATCTTAAACATAAAATTGGTTAACCAAAAAAGGATTTCAAGGGAGGCTATAGGTAAACCCCTCAAGTTCGAACGCCGTGGAACCTACAGCTCGAAACAAAGCCCGTAAAACGCAAGCGAACAAGCCTGGGGTTCAGGGTTTAGGGTTTAGTTTAGCTTTGCTGACCCCCGAACCCCAAAGCCTGAACCTTATAGAAACTCTAACCCCTAGGCCCCGAGCCCCTAAACCCTAAATCCTATTCCCCTAATGCCCTAAACCCCAACGCCCTAAACCCGAAACCCTAAACCCTAAAACCTAAATCCCTAACACCCTACACCCTAAACCCTAACCCCTAACACCCTAGATCCTAAACCCTAAAATCTAAACTCTATACCCCTAAATACCCTAAGAACCCTCAACCCTAAAACCCTAAACCCCTAAACCCTAAACCCTAAACCCCACACCCCAACACCCTAAACCCCTAAACCCTAAACCCTAAACCCCTAAACCCTAAACCCTAAATCCTAAACATCCTAAACCGAGCAAAGAAGGAGTCCTTGGTGAAGCCCTCCCCTTTGGACTCGATCCTGAAGTCCATCTCCAGCTCCTCTCTGGAACTAAGGCTTTCGGGCTTTAGGGTTTAGGGTTTAGGGTTTAGGGTTTAGGGTTCGGGCTTTAGGGGTTTAGGCAGGGTTTAAGGTTGCTTTAGGGGGTTTAAG
This sequence comes from Symbiodinium sp. CCMP2456, assembly GCA_905221635.1. Taxonomy (NCBI): domain Eukaryota; class Dinophyceae; order Suessiales; family Symbiodiniaceae; genus Symbiodinium; species Symbiodinium sp. CCMP2456. The sequence goes on along the minus strand of CAJNDV010031263.1, from coordinate 11,920 downwards.
GTTGCTTGAGGGGTTTAGGGGTTTAGCGTTTAGGGTTCCGGGTTTAGGGCTTTAGGGGGTTTAGGGGTTTGGGGGTTTAGGGTTTAGGGTTCCGGGTTTAGGGCTTTGGGGGGTTTAGGTGTTTAGGGGTGCTTTAGGGTTTAGGGTCCACCCTGCCCGGACCCCGCAAAACCATACACCCATCCGAGCCTACTGTTTATCCCTCCCTATTGGTCTCCCTGATTAGGGGCCTTAAAAAGTTAGAATAGGGTTTGGGGGACATCGTATATGATAAATATAAACAGGAACCCCCAAAATAGCATAGGTAATTATTACGTCCCCTAGATGTCACTAAGGTACCCTTCTTCCGTCTGCTTTAAACTTCATCAGGAGATCGCAACATCAATAGGGCAAACGCCTACTGTTTCATCTCGTCTCGTGGGGTTTAGCGTTTAGAGCTTCAGGACTTGCTGGGAGACCCGCGGCGCATGAAGAATCTAGGAGCCTTAATAATTAGAGTAGGATTTTGGGGTACAATTCGCAGAGGCTCCATATATACTACCATTATGGAATTAGGTCCCTAAAGCCATAATAAGTATGGTCTGTTGGGACCTAATTCCATAATGGGAGTTTGTATGGAGCCTCTAGGATTATTATACTAAAATTATAGTAAGGAACCTTCAAAATAGTATAGGTAATTGTTAAGGCCTCTATATTAACCCTGTGTTTTCGCGCCGTGGCAACGTACAGGCGGCTCTTGCTGCCGATAAAACGGAAAGCCAGGCTTTGCTGCGCAGCTGAGGCTCGGGCGGTCAAAAGCGGCCAATTAGTCGGGTTTTAAGTTACAAGTTCCATACTCTGAATCGTTTTCGGCACTTGAAACCCTACAATTTGGATACTTGGACCCTCAGGGTAGGGTTTAGAGGGTATGGCTTTCAAAGTCTGGGTTATTGGATCCCATAAGACAGCTGCATGAAGCTCCATCAAGCAAGGCCCCAAACATAAAGGCAGAACAATCAACAACCTGAGCCGTAATCCCTAAACCCTAAATCCCTAAACCGAAATCCTTAAACCTGACGGTAGGCATTGGAGCCAAACCCTACGAAGCCTTCAACACCGATAAAACTACCCTAGGTTTCTGACAAATTTTAGGGGCTTAATAATTACAGTAGGGTTTTGGGCACCATTATACTATGTTTCATTATATAGGTAAGTATTTCAGCCCCTATATTAGGCCTTTATAACAAGGGCACCCTTCTTGCTACTACTCGGATTTCATAAGGGGACCCTAAAAGAAAAAGGCAAAAGGATACTACTCAGGAACCTGGTACAGGAAACCCGGGAAGGCCCTTAGTAGCCATTCACTACATGCATTACGGTTTAGGATTTAGGGTGTAGGGTTTAGGGTTTAAGGCTTAGGATTTAGGGTTTAAGATTTAGGGTTTAGAGTTTAGGGTTTAGCGATGCAACGAGCTGCAGCCACGTCAGACTCGGGCACTGCAGAAGCAGAGGGCTTTTGCTCTGCTGCAGCTGCCACGAGTGAAGCTTCTCATCCGGGACTTTTGCGGTGTTGTAGTGTTTAGGGTTTAGGGTTTGGGCCGGTGTGTTTGCTGCGCCCATCTGCGATTTAGATGCACGGACAGATCCAATCATCTCCTACTTATCCCTGTTAGGGCTCTTGATATAGGGGCCTTAAGAATTAGAATAGAGCTTTGGACTATAACTGACTGTAAGAAGCCCCAAGATAATAATGCAAATCAACCCGAAATTGGGGTCATGGAACATATTATCCCTGTTAGAATTTAGGCTTGAAGACAGGGAGATGAGGGTTTAGGGTTTTAGGGTTTAGGGTTCAGAGTTTAAGGTTTTTGGGGTTTAGGGTTTTACGGTCTAGAGTAGGGTTTACGGTTTTTGGGGTGTAAGGGTTAGTTGTTTAGGGTTTAGGGGTTTTAGGGGCGCTTATCCCAGTTACGGGTTGAGGGTTTAGGGTCATCCACTACGGCTGGGAGCCACGATACAGCGGCCTTTGGCAGTCTAACCTTTACAAAGGATGCATCTGAATTACACAAGCCAAGCTGGCCGTGGCAAGCTTTGGCCAAACCTCTTTGCAACCTACGGCCTCAGGACATTGAGACGAATCCTTGATCAGCCAGTTGCCACATTGGGAAACAAAAGCTGTGGTCACTGCGACATGCCTGCACAAAGGATCGAGGAAATGGAATCATTTGGAAGGATTCGGGCCTGCGACGCTGAACCCCAAACTTTAAACCCTAAGCCCCAAACCCCTAAAGCCTAGACCCCCTAAACCCAAACTCAACTGTTGTCTCATAATGTTTGATGTCTTCATTAAAAACCAAGAACGAACTGCTAATGAGTGTAGTTGAAGATTTGATAGGCTTCTGAGTAGCCCCTGCATAATAATAACGGGACCCGAAAAGAAAAAGGGCAAAATGGTACTACTCAGGAACCTATGATGAGCTTCTGCTATCGAAGTCCTGTGACGTCGCTAACCATTTTTGCTGAGTCCATAAGCTCATAAGCCCCCAAAAAGGTGTACACTTCCAGCTCTATAAAAAAAAAAACCCAAACCCTAAACCCTAAACCCTAAACCGTCACGTCATCCCCAAAAATGTAAAGTGTACTCATTCAGCAACTAAGTCCTCGACCGGGATCCTCTAAGACGCGTGCAACAGGCAGAGAAGGGAACAGCATACTGCAAGTACCAGCATCGTAGGGTTTAGGGCTTAGGGTTTTATCGGTTAAGGTTTAGGGTTTAGGGTTTAGGGTTTAGGGTTTAGGGTTTAGAAGTTGCTCAGGCAAGGGTGATATTGACTCCTGACTCACAGCCCCCTTTTTTCCAGAGTGGCATGAATCGCGATTACAAGCCTGGTTTATAAATCAGGGATCTCCGTTTTCAAGCCTAAACCCTAAACCCTAAACCCTGATCCCTAAACCCTAAACCCCGATCCCTAAACCCTTTTCAAACCCCGCCCCGAAACATTAGAAGCTTAACTGGATGGAGTTCAAGCAGGGGCCGTAGTGGCTTGACCCTAGACTAAAGGGGTCTTAAAACTTAGAACTAGGGTTCCTTTAAAGGGATCCTTAAAGGGTTCCTCTGAAGGGTTCTATAAGGGATCTTCTATAAGAGGGTTCTATAATGTAGGGGCCTTAATACTTAGAATAGGGTTTCGGGGCCCACTATACTATAATTATCATAAGCAGCCACCAAAGTAGTATGTGTAATTATTTAGGTCCCTACATTACAAAGTGTTTGAAGTGCAGTAACATCGATCCCGTGGGTGGTCTGCTGCACGGCCAGGAAGGCCAGGGAAAAAGGCCCCTGCGGCACGAACACATGCCAGAAGCATGACAGGTGGGGACCCAAGGAACTAAACCCAAGGGGGCAGGGTGAGAGGAAACCTAACGGTAGACACAGTCCTAAACCCAGCTACACCGGAGCGAGTAGGCACAGCGGAGACACCGCAGCAGAGCCTCAGAGGGCTCAAAGGCAAGGGCTTAGGGACCTAAACCCAAAAGGAAGGCGAGGGGACTAAACCCACAAAGAAAACATGGAGCCATTAGGCCAGACACCGAAGCCTAAACCGAAATCATGCTTCACGGTCGGAGAGACCAAGCTGGGGATTGCCTTCCCAGGTATGCGCAATGATGTGTATGCCAAGCCGGCAGGCCGCAACCTGCATGCAAGCACGGCGCTGCCGATCAGGGCTAGCTCGGACGACGACCCACCCGGATTTAGCAGTGCAGCGCGGTTGCCGCGCGAACCACCCTGCTGGCAGAGAAAATTCGCGAGAGAGACGCAAGCGCGTCCCTACATTACACCCTAAACCTTAAACTACGAACCCCAATAGCAGGCAGGTTTTTGAAATTCCTACGTGTCACCATGATCGTATATGAGGACGCCCCCCTAAACCCTAAACCCTAAACCCTAAAACCCTTAAACCCGAAACCCTAAAAACCCCTAAACCCTAAAAGCCCTAAGCTCTAAACGAATTTCTGATGACCCGGCCTCACCAGTACTCTCCGAAGACAGACGGCAGGTCGAGGCATTTGAACATGCCTGGCATATCACAGCCTTTTCAGGGTTTAGGGTTTAGGGTTTAGCTTCAAGTGTTCGGAATTTCCTGAATCCCAAAACGTTAATAAAAATATCCAGCACCTACAAAAGGGTATTATACTACATAGTTTTGGGTTCCCGGCGGGCTTGTACGGGCTGAAAGGTAGGGTGTAGGGTTTAGGGCTTAGGGATCAGGGTTCAATGTTTGGGAATCCATTTTGAAGGGCTTAGGGTTGTGGGTTCAGGGTTTGAAGAACCAAGGACCTATAGGTTTGCGGTGTAGGGTTTAGGGTTTAGGGCTCGGGGTTTAGGGTTAACGACGTAGGGTCGAGGACCTAAAGGTTCAAGGCTTATACGGATTTGCTCGAGACCCCAGGCACTCTTAACAAATCCCCAAACCCTAAAATCCCTAACCCCTAAACCCTAAAACCCCTAAAAACCCCAAGCCCTACACACCCTAAAGCCCTAAACCCTAAACTCAATCGTCGGTATCTGGCGTACGATAGACTGCATCTGCGAGTCTAGGTATGCCAGAAACCCTAAAGTCCAGAACCGTTGAGGGTTTAGGGTTTAGGGTTTAGGGGTTTAGGGTTTAGGGTTTAGGGCACCCGAAGCCCTCATCCTTAAAGCCACTCAGGCCCTTAGTACCAAAGTGGTAGTACATATGGAGCTTGTGGGATGCGATGAGTACGGCGACCACCGTAAGAGGTAGTGCTTACGGATGTAGACTGTGTAGGTCTAGTGGTGTCATCTCCTATTGGGGCATGAACAACAACTGCTACTATTACCCTAAGCCCTAAACCCTAAACCCTATTCCGGACACCAAGTAAGAAAAACAAAAACCGCGAAACCACCGATCCAACTACAGATTTCCTCAAGGACCAAACTGCATAACGGCTATGTGAGAAGTTCTCTAAATGAGGGTGCCTTGCTGGTCCCCAATATAGTACGGCACCCTTCTACAAAAGGCACCCTAAAATAAACCCTGTTTAGAGAACTACCCCTAGACTACCCCCATAGAAGCGCTATACCCTAAACCCTAAAAGCCCTAAAACCTAATTTTTAGAGAACTACCCCTATACTACCCCCCATAGAAGCGCTAAACCCTAAACCCTAAAAGCCCTAAGCCCTAATCTTTAGAAAACTACTCATATAGGTATCTGGGAACCTCAAACTGGATCATCCTTATGTGGACGCTTCGGGTAAGTAGGATGGGTATTCCTTGTTATAAGGAATCCTACAGTTTAGGGGCCTTAGCGGTTTAGGATTTGGGTTGAGGGTCTACTCTTCCGGAAGTAGAAGGTAAGAAACAGAAGCCCCGGACAGGACTTGCAGAGCTGCATCTCATGGAAATCGTGTAACCCTGCCACACCTACTTCTGAGGCGGTTTAGGGTTTAGGGGCTTAGGGTTTTATGGTTTAGGGTTTAAGGTTTAGGGTTTAGGGCCCACATACTAAGGGTCCAAGTACCTCATAATCATATACTCTCCCGAATATGTCCCTAGATAACTAATATCCGCCACCAAAGTACCTTCTTATTGGGTCCTTTGGACCCTTAGGGACATCTCTGCTTCCCGCTATAACCATCGACCCTAACACCTAACAGTCTGTAAGCCTGTCACTCTGTACACAACCCTTAAAACATCTTCATACATCCTTGGTGAAACCTCAGCCATTCAGATACATGCTATACAAAGCCCCAAAACCCAAACCCAAAGCACACCAAATAATGACAACCCTTCGCTCAATCTATAAAACCTATAAGCCCCAAACCCCTAAACCCTGAACCTCAAACCCCTTAAATCCTATAGAACCCTTCAATCAAGGAGCCCTTAAAGGAGGCTCCTTTACAGTAACCCTTGGTAGAACCCTTACAACAACCCTTAAGGTAACACTTAAAATAGCCCTTACAAAAGCCCTTCGAGGAACCCCTGATCGGAACCCCTAAACCCTAAACCCCAAAAGCCTTAAACCCTAATCCCCAAACCCTAAAAACTCTAAAAACCCTAAACCCGAAACGCTGAACCCCTAAACCCCTAAACCTTAAACCCTACACCCTAAACCCCCCTTAACCCTAAACACTTAAACCCTAAACCCTACAAGCCCTAACTAAACCCTAAACCCCCTGAGCCCGAAACCCTAAAAGCCCTAAGCCCCCCTTAACCCCAAACGCTAAAAACCCTAAACCCCTAACCCCTAAACTCTAAACCCCCAAACCCCTAAACCTTAAACCCTACACCCTAAACCCCTAAACCTTAAACCTCAAACCCTACATCCTAAACCCTAAACCCTACACCCCTAAATCCTGAACCACAAAATCCTTAAGCCCTAAACCCCAAACCCTAAAAGCCCTAAACCCAAAACCCCAACTCCAAAACCCTAAACCCCTAAACCCCTAAACCCTAAACCCTACAAGCCCTAAACCCTTAAACCCTAAACCCTACTAGCCCTAACTAAACCCTAAACCCCAAAAGCCCTAAACCTTAACCCCTGCATCCTAAACCCTAAACCCTAAACCCTAAACCCTAAACCCTAAACCTTAACTTTCTTAACGGGACCCTTAGAGTCTTCGAGGCCCAGCCTTCGTGGCCCAGGCTGTTTGGGTGCGCGCTGTCGCGGCTTCCGCCTTCCGGCCAATGGCCCTTCCTGAGGCTTATGGGGATTATAGGGTTTAGGGTTTAGAGTCTAGGGTTTAGGGTTTAGGGTTTAGGGTTTAGAGTCTAGGGTTTTGGGTTTAGGGTTTGGAGTCTAGGGTTTAGGACTTTGGGTTCAGAGTCTAGGCTTCAGGACTTTGGGTTTGGGTTTATGGTATAGGGTTTTTGGTGTTTAGAGTTTAGGGTATAAGTTTTTTTGGGTGTTTCTCTGGGGATTCTATAAGTGGGGCCTGTGGGGGGGGGGTTCCTGTAATGGTTGCCCTGAGGCCTTTCTACAGGTCCAAAGGACCAAGAATAAGGTACTTTGGTTGCGGATAGTGGTTGTCTAGGTGAATATTTAGGAGAATATATGATTACTAGGTATTTGGACCCTTAGGGTTTAAGCTTTGTTTGTGTTGAATTTCTACAAGTACATAACAGCTTTTCGTGGATTATCACCAATGTTTTGGGGGTATGTAGGGAGGCTTCTTAGGCCAGCAAAGGTACTATACCTGAAAGAAACCCTTACCCTCAAAGGACTCATACTTTAAGGCTTTCGGGCCCAAAGACCCTATTATGAAAGGCTTTTGGGCTACTTTGATGCTAAGGGAAAGAAAAATAAGCGTATGATTCCGAAAGCATCTGGGCATCAAAGCCTACCATGTCGTAGAGTCTTGGGTTTCAGCCCTAAGCCCTAAACCCTAAACCCTAAACCCTAAACCCTAGACCCGAAACCCTAGGTTTTGGGCTTTCAGCCTGTGTTTTGGTGTTTATAAGGCGTATGGGAAGCGACCTGAAGCCGAGCATGGTGGGTACACGGACCGGTTCCTTAAGGACGACGGTTTAGGGTTTAGGGTTTCGGGTGTATGACTTAAGGTAGTTGTCAAAATTCGGGTCCCTTTTGGGGTACCCTAAATAATAGGTGCCGTATTATAATAAGGACCCCGAGAAGGGACCATAATTTTGACAACCACCCATGTGGGTTTAGGGTGTATGACTTAAGGTTGTATTATGTGAAGGTATACCCTACACCTAAACCCTAAACCCTCAACCCCTAAACCCTAAACCCTAAACCCTGAACCCTGAACCCTAAACCCTAAACCCTAAACCCTAAACCCTAAACCCTACTTTTAGGGTTCATGTCGTCCTCAAGGTTCCTAGAACCTCCATCTACCCTCTATTCGACCCTAAATACCCTTCATTTGGGGACCAGATATCCCGAAACTGTAAGCCCTAAATCTAAACCCTAACCCTATTGGAGGGTACTTTGAGGGGGGTCCTGCTTGGAGGGTCGGAGGACTTAGTAAGTAGGTAATAAGTAGAGCCTAAGTGGAATCCTAATTGAGGTTATGGTACTTATAACTCTATAAAAGTAACTACTTACTAAGTCCCCCGACCCTCCAAGTGGCTGAGGCTCTTTTCACAGGCGCAGCCAGCTCTCATCGCAGACTGAGAACTCGCAAGGGAGCTTGTTGGAACTTCTCAGAGTTCTCCAACTACCCTCTATTGTACCCTAAATACCCACTATTAAGGACCATAAGGGCTCTATTAAAGGGCCATTGGGGGGTGCTGGTAGGGTTTAGGGTTTAAGGTTTTGGGTTTTGAGGGGGGCTCCTTGTTAAAGTTATTGTATACTACACGGCGCAGTATACCCCAAAGCCTATTCTAACTATTAAGGGCAGTACCTACCTGGACCCCAATGAACCTACCTTCTGAAGGACTTCTACGATGAAATTCATACTAGGGAAACCAAACAGGGAAGGTTTTACAGGGTCCAGGTAGGCCCCTTCGCGTAGTACTTTTGTTCAGATAACCTTTTTTGGTCAGGATCCTAGGGTTTTAGAGTTTTAGGGTTTCGGGTTTAGGGGTTTCGGGTTTAGGGTTTAGGTAGTTTAGGGCTTAGGGTTTAGGATCCTAGGATAGGAAAGCAAGGTCCGGGTAACCTCGAAGAGGTACTACGCTGCAGGGTCAGGCCTCGGTAGAGTGCATGTATACTCGATAGACTACTTAAGCCTTAACCCTAAAGGTCCATGCATACCCAAAGATATTATAATTATGCCTTAAAGTAGTAATTAGTCCCTATGTAGATACTTTGGGGCCAACGTACGTACAGAGACCCTTAGCGTAGGCGCTTTCCAGCATCACCCTAAACCCTAAACCCTAAACCGTGTACCTGGAAGCAGCCCGCGGCGAGGCTCCTTGCACTGTTTGCAATGCCTAATGCAGGGGCTTTAACAATTACCTAGACTATTTTTGAAGGGGGTTCCTTATTATAGGTATATTATAAGGGACCCCAAAACCCTAACTATCTTATGTTTGTTTTTTTTGGGGGCGTTCCTTATTATAGTTATATTACAAGGGACCCCAAAACGCTATTCTAAATATTAAGGCCCCTATATTGCCACACCGGCAGGGACGCTGGGGCATGTCCTAAACCTGAAAACCCTAAACCTAAACCATCAAGGGTTCAGATCGCACCTATCCCCCTCCCCCCGACCCCCAAGCCAGTTCAGGAAGCCAGATACACTTTTAGGAGCGTTGTTGGGAGCCTTCTGCGATCCGGAACACTTCCAGAGTTAAGGGCCAGGGAATTTCGAAAGCCATCATGAAGCCCGATGGAACCCACATAATGTAGGGACCTTAATAATCAATAATCAGAGTAGGGCTTTGGGGGTTCATTAGACTACAATTACAATATGGAACCCCCAAACTGGTATTAGTAATTATTTCGGCCCCCATATTAAGAACTTTAAATCTAGGACATTTTCAGGAGGGGAGCTACCGTTATAGGAGCCTTATAGACGGTCGATATACCTTATAGAAGCCCAAACTCCCCACCTGAAGTTTCCTAGAATTAAAAGCTTGCCTTCTCAGTGCCCGGGATGTGCTGCTGGGCGAGCCAGTCGTGGCCTCTTGCTGGGCTGAGTGGGCTCCTTCTTCTTTTTCAAGAGGCGCACGATGTCCTGCAAGACTTCCCCCAAGAGGCCATGGACAAAAAACACAACGGTTAAAGTCCAGACTACCTTAAAGTCGAAATGAACCCCTTAGAAGGGTTGAAGGTTCGTATACAACATAGGGGTTCATAGTGGCCATAGTATCAAAGGGTATAGAGGCCCTACCTTTAGGCAGAGACCAAGGAGAAAAAAAACACAACCGGTTTCAAACTCGAGGCTTGTACCAAAAACAAGCTTGCACCCTTAAAAGTGGACAGGTCGTGTGTTGGGCAACTATGCTGAGTCCTCATCTCCGAAAACTGTGGCGATGGAAGCTGGGCTTTCCCCGCTGGAATCCTTCTTGAGCCTGTCTGCCCCTGCATCCAACAACAGCTGCACCATTTCCTTAGGGGCTGAGTGCCCTAGCCCAAGAAAGGTTAACCTTTTGAATTATAGTAGGGTTATAAGAGCCCCAAAAGGTTGAAGGTTACCTACCCAGCCACTAAGTTTCCTTACTTCCCCAATAAGCTAGGGAAATAAAAGGTTAAACTTTCAGGTTACTACTACTTTATAAGAAACCAAAAAGTTTAAAGGTTGGGTATTGGAGAATTAAGTTTCTGCGTGAACCCTAAACCCTAAACCCTTAAAGGTTACCTAATTACTCAGCCACTAAGTTTCTGAGTGGGCATGGCGAACAGCTTTGAAGAGAGGCGTCCACCCGTTTGCATCGACTTTGTCCACCTCCGCCCGGGCAGAGAGCAACATACCTATACTGAACTTTAGGGTTTAGGGTTTAGGGTTTAGGGTTTAGGGTTTAGACCCCTAGCAAAAAAATAGAATTTTAGCTTCTTCTTAGGGTTTATAGTAGCCAAAGATTAAAAAGTATTTCTAAGTACCTCTAGGATACGGGCAATATCCAAACGACCCCGTGCTGCTGCGCGATGAAGGGCACTGGAGCCCCTCGATGTATCACCGAGCTCGTGAGTGCACGACTGATTCACCTCCGCACCTGCCTCAAGAAGCATCTTCACCATGTCTGTGCAACCCTTCTCGCATGCGTAGACAAGGGCCGGCTTGCCCATATTATCCGTCTTCTCCACATTCGCACGGGCCTTCAACAAGAGCTCCGCAACCTTGGTGCATTGAGCCACCTCCGCCCAAGCACCTGAAGTTGTGCTGGATAGCGCTTGCAAAAGGGGGCTTCTGCCACCTTGGTTGGCAATATTCACGTCTGCACGTGACTCCAGCATCAGCTGTATGCACTGCACCTGCCCGGAATGCTCAAGCTCAGCTGCGAGGCACCTTCGTGCTCTTTGCCGGACTTTCAGGACAAACAATGGTGTAGGGCTTTAGAGTTTACATGAGGCTAAAATACCAAGACTGAGGCTTTACGTTTGTCCATATTCTTTGCGTGGCTTTGGAAACGACAACAACAAGCGCTGGGAAAGGGACACAGGGGTATTAGGGTTACTATATTCACATACCGAAATATTAAATTACAACACGACTATCCTACACCCAGGTAGCCAATTATTGGCTCCTTTGGACACTTAGCCCTAAACCCTAAACCCTAAACCCTGAGACCAAGGCGCAAAGGAGTCTTGTCATCTATCGTGGTCCGATCCTTGCTAGCACCTGCCTCAAGGAGCAAACGGGCCACATCCGCATGGCCTTGGTTCGCCGGAGCAGCAGCAACAACATGCTGGCTACGTTATGAGTTGGGGGTTTCCGAAAATAGGGGACCCTAATATAGCACCCAAAATAGTAGGATCCTTACTATAAGGACCCCCAAAATAAGGTACCCTAATTTTCGGAAACTCCCAGTTCATCAAAGCCCTAAAACCCTGCAACCCAAACCCGAAACCCTTTAGGGGGCGGGGGAGGGAACATATTCCACTTCTCTTGCTGATCGGCCCATGACCGGACCTTAACAAAGGTGCCCCGAGAAACTCTGAGAATCCCAAAAAAACCCAAACCCTAATGAAACCAAATAGTTTCCACATTAGTGCTTAATGTTCCTTAGCACGACAGTATCATAATTTGCTCCACAGCCCTCGTCTATCCTCTTCTAACATTCTGAAAGCCAAGCCACGCCACTATACTGCAACCCTAGACCCTAAAGCCTAAACCCTAAACCCGAAGCCTTAAACCCCTAAACCCCTAAACCCTAAACCCTAAACCCTAAACCCCTAAACCTCTAAGCCCCTAAACCCCTAAACCCTAAACCCCTACACCCTAAGCCTTAAACCCCTAAACCCCTGAACCCTAAACCCTGAACCCCTAGACCCCTAGACCCCTAAA
>CAJNDV010031262.1:12931-28111 GCA_905221635.1 Symbiodinium sp. CCMP2456 | reverse complement strand
GTGTGTGGGTGTGTGTGGGTGTGTTTGGATTTTTGCGGCTCGGAAGATACAAGCTCGTGGGCGACTCCGGCGTCGGCTTGTCTGCTGATACTCCGTTCTGAACTTTGCCACATACTTGTACCTTATTGAAATAGGCCTGGGAACAAGCCGCCTACAAGATGCTCTTGGGCCAACCCCGGAACCCCGAAACCGAACCCTGACCTACTAAGCCCCTAGCCGAAAAGGACACGCCAGTCTCGAAGCTCTTGGACGAGCTGATCTGTGAAGATGTTCTCAATCATGTTCTCCTAGGCGCAGGAGCATTTCAATCTCTTGGGAGATCCCACTTTACAGCTCCGGGCTTTCTTCACAAGCGGCCATGGGGCCATGGAGCTCTCGCGGCTTACGGCTTGACTAGAATCGTGGCATTTAGGACCTTGCGGTGGGCAAGCCAGGGTGCAGCTGCGACTGTGCAACTACTGCTGAACCCCTAGATCCCATGGTGAAGAAGTCTCCTACTCGTCTTAACATACAAACCGAAGCCAGAAGGCCATCCTGCAAGCAAGCGTCGTACAGGATTATCGCAAAAACCGTTTGCAGCAGCAGGGAGAAGGTGCCGCAAAAAACGATCAACCTTGCACAGGCACAGCTGCTGTTGCAGGTGCTCTCCCTACCAGTATGTTTACTACTTCCCTGTGTGGTAATGCGTCGACTGTGAGTTCAAATCGGGAGCTGCCATCATGACGTCGCCGGCACAAATGCTGAACCATGCTGTGAACGATAAGCAGCGTTCCATGTCAGGCGCGGGTTTGGGACAACTCCTCCCGGTGACACATGGAGTAATCGGTCATGCTCCTGTTCATTGAGACGAGATCTTGCACCCGCGACCCTTACAATCGAAAACAATACTTATCCAGCCAAGCTGTTCGGGGCTTGATTTGAATCCACTCCAGAACTCTCCAGGCAAAGTCTGTTTGGATAGTCTCGGCAAAGTCTGACTCTCGTTCTTTGTCTGTTTGGTTCTTTCGGCGAATGTCTACACTCTACCGTCTCTCTTTACCTCTACCTCTACCCCCCTCCGCCGTACCTGCCCACGTCCCTTGCCCTCCTTGGCAGCCAGTTGCCTCTCCACCTGTGCTGTAAACTTCACAGTGTAGCCTGCAGCAGTACTCAGCCGGGAGCTGGGTTTCGTAACCACATCAGCATCAGATCCAGAATTGCTACGCTTGCACACGGGCAAAGAGCTGCCCGGGGCTCCCTGCAGCCATACACGGCCAAACTTGTCCACGCAAACCCCACCATGCCTTGAAATTCGACAAACCGCTGCCGGCTACATAGAAAACCCCGTTCACAGCACAGGTGGCATTGACTCCTGCGACGAGAAGATGCCGAGACCAGCGAGGGCGGAGGCATCCCAAGCCGCCCCTGCCCACACGTGGATCGGAAGAAGAAGCCACAACAACAGCACCAGCAGCAACAGCAGCAACAGCAGCAGCAGCAGCAGCACCAGCACCTTACAAACAGCAAGATAATCTCATTCCACTGAGCTACAAACAATCGCGCTTGCGGTAGTCACCAGTCAACATAATTCTACCAGAACACCAGCTGTCGCCACCATCACCGCGGTGCCCGATGATGCCGATCTTGTGAAGGACACGATCATGACGATGGCCATGGTGGCAGATGCCAGTGCTGCTGGCGATGGTGACGACGACGATGTTGATGACGATGATGACGATGATGATGATGATGATGTTGAAAATGGCGGTGATGATTGCGGTCGTGTCGATCGTAAATTCCGACAGCAGAAGTATGTTATTCACAACGGTTCTAGGAGTGCTGATGATGGCAGAGGCAATAGCCCCCGGCTATGATGATGGCCATGGGCCATCATGATAGTGAAGGTGCAAGGCCGAGTTAGATCGATTACGCAGGTTGTCATTACGGCCGGACAAGCTGCTGCTTCTGGCGCTGATATGCGCTGATGGTGCAAACGATCATGAGCAACACTCCTGAATGACGGCATTGCTGTGGTGCTACCGACAGGAAGGCGAGTCCCAACTATGGAACCACACGCCACAAGGGACCTTCAAACTTGTAGTTCCACACGTCTTCGACGGTCGCCTTGGTGCTGCAGCTGACGGAATACCCGGTAAAGCACTCCAACGATCACAAGCAAACGAAGCATGGCTCCTGTGAAAAGCTACTTCTTTTGGGGTCAACCACTCCAGCTCGGCACGAAAACCTGAAGTCGCCAGCTAAGCCAGAGGCCCGAGCCCCAATGACAACAAAGTCCAAGGAACTTTTCCGCTGTTTGGCTCCTGGTCGGCCAAGTTCTGGGATGGCTCCATGGGTGCGACTCTGACATCCGGGAGCCTCTGCGAGGGCTTTGCTGCGCGTCTGTAGTCAAAGTAAGCAAAGCAAAACTGACGGACCGAGGGAAAGTGCAGCCAAGCTGCAGATCTTCCAGGACTTCAGTGTCTGGGGACCTTTGCATGTTTCAGGGTGCCGGCGCATCTAGGGGTTGTGCTGGGAACGAGGGTCGCTGGAAACGTATGTATTCTAGCAACGATGCCATGAACTGTTGTGGTCTCATTTAGAGACTTTACACCCGAAATTTCTTGATTTCTATTATGATAATGAAAATGCCAATAAATGCCAATAAATGTTGGATGTCAGCAATTCGAACACATAACAAGACATGTACATGCGAGACGAATAAGGAAAAATGGTGCAAATAGCATGCGACGATCATATGTAAGAACAGTCACATACAGTCACTCATCTCACGTGACAATGCCAAGGCCTACCATGATACTCGAGAGTGGAATTCGAAGGTATGGCGAGTCAGTTACGTCTGCAACTCAGTGTTTTCAGACGATGCCGCTGCCGCAAGGCAACTCCAATTGCAAGGCGCTGCATTCGATGGCTCACTGCGACGAAGATCAGCCCTCTGGGTCAAGAGAAGCAGAAGAAGCGCTGACAAGCGACCACACCCCCAGCACTTCGGCGTCCAAGGACCTCAGTACAAGCAGCTGTAAGCAGTTCCCGTACCTATCCCAGTACTGCGACGCTGCGAGGGACAAAAACGGGCCAATAGCTCTACTTTGCCAGTCCCAGAGTCGCTCTGGCGACATCCACAACACCAATCCTCAGAGACACGCATCGGGTCTCCGCACTGCGAGGAGCATGAGCATGATCAGTGTCAACGTAAGGCCAAACAAAGTGGGGCAGAAGCAGAAAGGTCCGAACAGGCGCACGTCCTAAACCAAACAGGCCCGACATGAAAAATTGGCTTTGCCACTCCGGAGATCGTCTTACCGTACTAGATTTGCCTTACAGCTGTGCCAAGACTCAACAGTACAGTAGTCGGCCTGGAGATTGCCACAACAGCCGGGTCCAATGAAAGCTTTAGGAAATGACCGGCACGGCGTATCCGGAATGTTTGAGGCCACTGTTGGTTTTCCTCTGTAGACTGAAACGAGTCTTCCCGTCTCATGAAATCGGGCAAGCAGCCGCGTCTGCACACAAAGCCTTGGCTCTGACCAAGTTCCCGAGACCCAAACCAAATCCACATGGCACTCGAGCATCTGCGTTCTGTTCCCGGTCCTTCTTATGACAGCTTGCAATACTGGAAGGTCTCTTTCCGGGTCGCTTCTCGGTCTCGTGCCGGAGGAATCAGTAAGAGAAACTTCTCCACCGGCCAAGTCTTGAAGCCGAAACCCACGGCCACGGGGCTCGAGCTTTGCCAGCCGCTCGTCGACGGAGCGGAGTTGGGCTCTGACGGCCTCTTCCTCAGGCGGGAAGATATCGCCTAAACCTCGAATACGAGTTGTCTGAGTTCAGTTACCAAGCGAGGCATGTTCAATGCTCCATGTCCGCACGAGGTCCTTAGCCTTCTAAGAACAAAATCATCTCCGCGCAACCGAACTATGCAGCCCAGGCTAGGATTCAGGTGTCGAGCCGTCCCACTCAAGCCACAGCCCGTCGACACTTTGCAAGCTAAAGGAGTACCCAACCTGCCAGCAAAGCAACATCCTTCGAGACATGCACTTTCTAATAACTCCACTAAATCCAGAGCACTACATGCTCTCGTAAGACATGCACTTTCCAAGTAGTTCATGTTGTAATGCCAGAAAGCTACATTGATAACATGCTGTTCTCATTACAATCAAAAGTCGGGGGTCCGCTGGGGATCCGCTGGGGATCCGCGATGGTTCTTTTCTAGACCACTCACTCATCGGAACGTCTGTAGCAGGCGTGGTCTCCTATTCCGCATGATATGCCGGGCGAGCGCCAAGACTCCACAAGCTTCTGCACCTCACTCGGATTGACAGTCCCTCCAGCGTCGCCACATGGTGACACCATGGCTGGCCGGTACTTAGCAAAGCCTGAGACCCGGAGCTAAGGGCAACTTGTAGTCCGGCATATCGTGCAAACTTGAAGCCCTTGTATCCATGCTGGCATCTGGATTCATCCTCATCATATCTCCGCCAGGACCAACCGCTGCGTGCCCGCGGAAGACTGTGGACTCTATATGTGCCAGCGGACGGCCGGTCTTAACATGCGACCCCAATGCATGCTGAAGGCTGCAAGTCTTATCGTGAGCAAGAGCTAATGCTGATGAAGTTGTAGTGCCGTTCTTGAAACTACCGCTGGGTCGCGATGTCTCTTCAGCTGCCGTCGGACATCGAAACCCTGCATGCCAAGCCCTGTAAAGGCCCCGTTTCTTGTTGATAGCCTGATCATGTTTCGCTTCATGCCTGTATCGGCTAGTACTCGCACTATGAGTGTCTGTTCCCCACGGATTCTTGACATTCATATCTACGTTCACGTTCATGTCTGTATCGGTGTATCCCTGTGTGTGCGTTTGCGTGCGTGTGGATGTCTGTGTGCATGTGCATGCTAGTATGTGCATCGGCTTCTTCTTCATCATCTTCAGCATCATCTTCACAACTATCACCATTACCATCATCACCAATACAACAGTCTTTGTCATCACCAAGGCATTTGTCATTGACATACCCCACACATCCATAGCAGACATCATCACCGAGATAGTTGTAGCAAACTATCGTAATTGCAAGAGTGAAACAATCCACCAGCCGTGAGTATGGTGCTGGTGGTGGTGATGGCCGCTGTGGTGGTGGCCGTGATGTTTGGTGGCATGAGGTTTCGTCGCGGCTGCAGGACCAGAAACATATAGAATCTCACAGATAGACCTAGAGGTGGCAACTTGCGTGCGCAAGTACTGGTACGTCCACAGTACACTACACAAGTGTCTGGTGTCGCCTGCAAAGACGGGTGATGTACCGAGTCCTGTCTACGATGATGGCTCAATTATAACTTCCCTGAGTGTACACAGGACCCCAACCCGATGATGGGTCTAGGGTTTTGGCGCAGCGCAGGCAAGGCCTCCACATCGACACCACCCTGCTGCCTTGGCACTTCGAGGGTGCGTCCGAAAGCAGTCAGCACAGAATAACGAAGCCGGAACCCAAGAGTTAAAGAGTTCGATCAGGGAGCACTTGGCGAGATCATGCTTGTGCGCGGAGACAATGTCACAAACAAGGAGCTCAAGCAAACCAAAGGAATGAGGGTGCATTTCTACGACCTATCAGCCCTGAGACACTATCCTATCGATTTCGACGATGTTGGGTACTCGAGTAAAGACGCCCGCTGGGGGCGAACAAGGACCAGAGAGGGGCGAGGGGTTGCCTATGCTTTTCCTCATGCTCGCGACAAGTGCCGGCTGCGTGCAGACAGCCCCTTGAGTGTTTTGCGTGGCAGGGCATTGCAGTTGCATCCTTTTCCTCGTTCAAGGCGAATCCAAGGCGGTAATGACATTCCACAAAAAAGAGGCGCGATGGCAGTCTGACCACAAAGGTCCACCAAGCAAAGCAAAAGGCTATCGAGCCTCTGCCTGAGAAACCCCGAGAGGTGATGGACCACCCTGTTCTTGCCAAATCGCCACTTCTTCAGCACTTTCTATGGATGGACCTTGATCTTAAGCCAAGCTCTTATGTGCGAGAGAGTTTCGGCTCTCACTCTCGGACATGCCAGGCGAGGTTCTTGGTGCTTAGGCGGTTGGAAGTAGGGTTTTGGATTTGGGAGTTTATGGTATACTATTACCGTACTATGCTCTACCATGCTATACGTAGTGTAAGGTGTTGGGGCTCTTTCACAGGAACCTGAGCTTGAACAGATTACGATTGTATTGCTATTGTTGATGTTTATCTCTCTCTATGCCGCTGCATGGATGCTACTGTAGTTAGTGTATGAATACTACGACTACGATTTGATTATCATATTTCCCATCATAGTACGAATGAATATCGGAATAGCAATATTCATCAACATGATCATGACTATTCTTGTTAGCTCAGTCAAACTCAAGGCAAGCTTGACGTCATCTGACGGGCAGCTGCAACAACCTACCTCCCGTTTACTCCTCTGCGAGGGTCTTGCACGGCGGAAAGATTGCATGGGCGGGTGAGGGTCTTGCGCATCGGCCTTACCCATTACATGCAAGCCACGGGCTTCGAAAAACCCGCATCCAAGATCCGCCCTTTGTGTGCTGTCTGCACTGTGAGACTGCCACTTTTCAGCAAAATCAGTGAATCGCCTCGGCTGGTTCCCAACGGCTGGATCACAAATCGCAGCAGCAGCAGCAGCAGCAGCAGCAGCAGCAGCAGCGGCAGCGGCAGCCAAGAACATGATAGAACATGCAGTCTCACAACCGGCGCTAGACCATCGCCATAACGCAACAGAATATCCCGGACCCACATCGAAGGATCGTCACAGCGCTCTGTCTCTCTCTGCCCATCCTTCTCAGAACTGGTCAGCAGGCAAGAGCCGCAATTTTGACGTAAGCTACCGACGACCTGTGACCATAGTAATTCGGAAGAAAGCACCAGCACATCCGCTGTATCGACATGGTCACATGCAAACATTCTTGCACAGCTGGTTGTACATCTTCCCATACCCCGACTTCATATCACTTCGGGACTTCGAACTTGCAGTCATGCAGCTGTCTGAATTGAACGCACCGTTCTTCCTTCCGAGATGCCTTGTGTAATCTGGGCAGCCAGCAGTGCTCCAACTTCCCAACACTCATTCGCGCGAGCAAGGTCCCCGGACATGCGCCTGCCCACGGGCTTCACAACTGCACTGATCACCCCGTGGCCATCCGAGTCGGCCTGGCGGTGAATCGCAGTTGACGGGGCTCCTGTTGTGAACTGTAGTGGTTTCCTTTCTATGGCAACTTAAAATTCGCCTCGGCCCCCGTGGAAGCTGTCAGAGGTTTTGACAGACATTCCCCGGTTTCCCGACCTCTTAATCCCCTAGCCGGGCCACCTCAAAAATCGGATTTCGGGTTGGGAATGCTGGCGGCTTCCTTGAGCACCTCTGCCAGGTTTGGGCATTTGTTCTGTGCGAACAGCCCTCTGCCCCCCCCCCTCCCTTCCCCAGCTTCCCTCGTCTTTCCTTGCGGCGAGGCCAGACCAAGAGGCTTACATCACGTCAGGCCTGGGAATTCTGGGGCTGCGTCTTGTACTTCGCTGCAAAGCTTGATCCCCCTTTCAACCAATGGGAGGTTGTATACGAGACCAGTGAGAAGTGTGATACGACGCTTATAGTAACGTCTATGAGATAATGCAGGGAACGTGGGATTGTTGCTCAGAGCCTCAGCATGAAAACAAATACTGACATTAAAGAAACATTCTGAAGCAAACGCGCTCGTTCACTCACAGACCTCACCTGTGTGACCTACCCGTTGTTTTCCGAAACAATGCACCTGCTTCAAGTACAGCCGGGCCGAGGCGGACGCCGCGAAGCGTTAAACACAGAACTCCTTAACAAGAGCCCACCCTAACTTTCCAGGTACCTATACTACAGGGCCCTACAGTAGGGGCTCTAGTACCCTATATAGTAGGTACCTGGGGGGTTAGGGCCAGTTCATGACGAACCGAAGGCCTGGGATTTCCGACTCGCTCAGAGCAGGCAAGGCTTCACGACAGGTCTGAACTACAAGGAGCCAGGCCAGCTTGCGAAGAAGCACCATACCATGATGCACCGAAGCCAAACCCATGAGCCAATACAGCAACTAACAAAAGCCAAGTACCAATCACCCAGATACCAGGCCGAAGAAACGACTGCCAAAGCCCGAGACGATGAAACACTCGGAACTGAGCATCGCCAACTACGACTGCATACGGCCTGCATCTGAGCAAGCAGTCTTGCACATGAGACGGGGGGCGTCTCCGACAGAGACGACATACCGAAATCAGAATGTTAGTTTGAATTAATTCCCAAACCCGTAAACGGCCTCACTTGCAGCAGCCTCCCTGCTGCACAGGGCGGCCGGCTCCCAGCGTGGTGCTGCCAGCCCCTGCCTTGGCCTGGCTGGGAAAGAGAGCTCCAAAAGCTACGCCGTCTGAGAACGACGCCTGGCTGCAATAGCTGATGCAAAGAGCATCTACCCGCGCTTGCTTCTCCCCAACGGAGTTTACTTTGCCCTTGTCGGCCCAAAGCATCAGTAGCATCCGTATGCATATTTCAATCGAGCTCGATTGTCGAACCTTCTCCTCAGTGCACGCATCTCTGCTTTCTCTGTCCTAAACTCCGAAAGGAAGAAGCTCTCCCGATGTACCAGTGTACTTGCGCCAATGAGTGAGTAACAGTTTAAAAGCTCGGTCCAGCTTAGAAGCTCAAAGAAACCTTGAGCCCAGCGCCAAAAGAGCACTCAAGCCCCAAACCCCAGGACCCTAAAACCCTGAGGCCGGCGTTTGCCTGCGGCTGCGAGGCAACCCGCTGCTTAATTTCGCGAGCCATGGTCTGGAAAGCCTTGCGCTTGAGTGTAAAGGTCCACACATAAAGAAACAAGTCAACATCACGAGCATGAACGAACGTGATGATATAGTTTTTGATTAATTTTGTAAAGAAGAGATTGTTGACATATTATATACAATTAATTTCATTCTGTACATATGTACACACATATACATACGCACATACATGCATACATACATACATACGTACGTATGTACGTACATACACACACCTCAACAAACACACAATATATATCTGCATAATATGCACACATATGCGATATATCTACCTACGAACATGTGCCGACCGAAACTTAAGTACGCATGTTCACGTTTAGCGATGTTGCTGATCATGTTGCGGACAGTGCCAGTGACGGTAATAATGATAATGGCAACTCTCACAAAGCATGTCCGCGCATATGGTTGTGCTGCAAGTACTGGTCTTCTACATCGTGCATGAACAGTAGTTGTAGCATGGAATAGAAACGACTTCATCTTGCGCGCTGCTGTGCAAGAACTTACTCGTGGCGTGTGCACGCATGCAGTCATCGACGGATCGATGGATGGATGGATGGATGGATGGAGGGAGGGACGGACGGATTGATGGATAGATGGGCGTGTATGTACGTACGTGGCCTCCTCGTCTGTATGTATATGTGTATATGTGTATATGTATGTATCTTATATATATATATATATGCACATCTGTGTGTGCATTTGTGTATTTGCTTGTATTTATGCGTAGGAATGTATCTGGTTCTATGTAAGTGTGTGTTTAAAGGTATTTCAATATGTATGTAGGTCGGAAGGTCGGAAGGTCGGTAGGTCGGTCGGTCGGTCGGTCGGTCGGTCGGTCGGTCGGTCGGTCGGTAGGTAGGTAGGTAGGTAGGTAGGTAGGTAACAGTCTCTCATCTACTTTCGCAATTTCTTACAATTCACACATGTATAGAATGCACCCAGACCATGTCTGCATGTACATGGCGTGTTGCACATGCATGACCATGGACAAGACTTGGTGCATGTACCATATGCGACATAGTGACACACCAGCTACACTTCCATTGCATACATCCGGTTCGCACACAAAAACCGAATACAGGTCGGCCTTGTATCATGAGAATGCTGACATGCATGAATTTGCGGCTACCATAGTGCATACATCTACACATTTGATGCGACCCAGTGCATGTCTGTGCGTGGGAGTTTGGGGCACCATCCCAGCTTGGCGAACCGCAGTTCGATGTGTGGGCTTCCCGGAGTTTGTAAGATGTTTGGTTCGCGCCTTGCAGCTGTTGTAAGGGATGCACGACGCAAAAAGTGGCAAGTCATATGAGACCAACTGCCCATCCATCATCTAATGCATGCAGCCGTTGTAAAATGTTGCAAAGATTTCCGCAAGCCATGACACTAAGCTTGAAACCAAATCAGATGTGGAAACTGGAGGTTCCGCATCGTCCCGTCGGTCAGAACTAGCCGAGATCTGGCGAGTGTTGAGCTCCTCCCCCGAAACCGGCCTGCTCGACGTTGTGGGCATTCTTTGCACTGGTCTCCATGAACCTCGGGCGAAACCGCAGATCCCGTGTCAAGCCTGAGTGCAGCCTTCTGATGTCTTTTCCAGCTGCGCGGCCAAAGGTACGCTTATTGGGCACCGATAGCTGAATTATAAACATGTTCTCATCAGTGCCGACTATTGAACGACACAGTGAAATACCTCAACGATCTTCGTAGATGTTTGTATCTTTTTGTGCAACTCACACATCACTGAAACCAATATCCTGAACCCACGCCACCGCGGAATTGCCCTGAATCAAGAGCTTTTTCGGAATACCTGCAGCATGCTGCAGCACTACAGAAACAGCTAAGGTGCTGAATGCCGAAAGAGTCGGCGAGCTCCTGGTGACCGGTCGGTAAGTTTCCGGCGGTTGCCGAAGAGGGCTTTCCAGCATATGTGCGGGCCTTCTAGTTCTAATGCTTTTGTTGGAGGCTGGGGTGTTTTCGTCAAGACTGCACAGGGTTGCATGTCAGAGCTGCGAGGATCCCATCAACGAACATGACCCTTGAACAAGGAATGACCCTGACAGAAGCGATCCTGAAGTGGAACAACATTGGAACAATCCGAATCTGTTTCTCGTACACGGATTGTTTAACGCGGGCTCAGCCAGCAACTTCACGTAAATCAATGGCACGATGTGCGTCCTTGGCCTCATCATAGGAGACCACCTTCTTGGAAGACAGGTCACACTTATTACCTCAGCAGGGTCAACATGAGGAAGCCGCTGCTTTCATGAAGCATCCGGGGTCAACAGCTCATGGCCAAATGCATCCGGATTTTCTGGGAGAGCCGAATTCTAACCAGCCACCCACCAAGAGCTTGTTCACACCGTCGGCCGCATACTTGTCGATCTCCTAGCACCCAGGAAACCGAAAGTAGCCAAATCTACGGAAAGGCAAGCTGCCTGTTCCTCCTCTGTTCGAAATCTACTTCCGCATTTCATGCAGGCGGGCTGTGGGGCATGGCAGCAATACCCAATGTGGCCGGGAAAAGCCGACCGCAAGCCTGTACCCAATGCTTGACGTTGTTGAAAGATTCCTTGTCTGTCACCTGGCAAATCGAGGAACTCAGTGAGCTGACCCTGCCACCAGCTTCAGCAATAGCTGACTGACATCGACAGGCGCCCTTCTGCCGAGAGAGACCCTGGAGAGTGTGGACAAAAGTATTGCGCACAGCATTTTCGCATGTGAAGCAGAGGTTCCTGCAATACATACATGTTGACGCAGGACCAGGATCTCTGTGCGGGTACCATCCGCTCAGCTTCCGGCGTCATACACCACAATGATGCCATGAGCGCCTGAGCCGTGGGGACTGGCAAGGCCAAAAGCTCATCAGCGATTCGCAGACTCCGCTGTTCACACCGGCCCACCCCGACCTCTGTAGTAGCTGCTCGTGATCGTTCGGAATCGCTCCTGGCCGGCTGTGTCCCAAATCCTTGGCAATTCGATATGTGTGAGTTGGAGGGAGTAGTCGTCGTCTTACAGCAAGCGTGGATTTTCCTGGCAAGGTCGGGGATGCACTGTGGTGGCCAACATCCTGACTGTGAGGCTCGGCTAGTCAACCGGAAACGTGCCGACGGCTAAACTTCTAAACCGATGCCCAAGCGGCTGCAGCTTGATGGTCTTGGCATCCTGTTCCAGCGTGCGGATCTTGAAGTCCACTCCAATGGTGCTGATGTAGCTCTCCTGCTTTCTTTCGACTGGGTGCAGATTTTGTGGGAGCTGTCTGCATGTCTTTGAGCTTGGCACAAAATTGGCCTTGCATGCCAGAAATCGCTACCAGTGAATTCCAAAATCTTGGTGAGCACACGGACCATCACACAACTGTTGCATTCACTTTGTGTACACGCGACTATACACAGCCGTGGCATGTGATCAAACGCTGGGCACACCGTGTAGGTGTCATCGGCAAAGCGGAGCAGGAGGCAAGACTTGCCGACACCTGGCAGCAAGTGGCTTAAATCTTATATGGGATGTTCTGCAAACCCATACCCCAGCCATATGCCGGCAGCAGATTCGGGACTCTTGAAGGTGCAGTACTGATGTGAGTGTTGGATCACCCAACGGTCTTTCAATTTCAAGCGTTCAACACGGAGCTGCTGATGCAAACAGTTCATGGAAAAATGCACAATCATTCTACACAAGAACAAGAACATAAATATGTGCTAGACGAGGATTCTGCGAGGGAACATGCTGCCCGAACGCACACGTGTAATCAACAAATCACATGGCCAAGCCCTTGGCATTAAGGCGAACGATCCATTTGCGGTCCGATGCACCTTGCGTTCTAATAGCTTCTGGCTGCATTGCAGTCTTACCAAGCTTGTGCTCTCGTCCGATCTCGGCTTCGAGGCCGACACATTTTAGTACCGAACCTGACGTATGCATCATTGTCACTACGGTTCGCACATCGAGTCACCTGAGTCGCCAATCAGAAGCAGCTTGAAGAGGTAGTCCTCAGCAAAGGGCGAGCGCAAAGATTTTCACTGCAGTTCGGCCACTCTTGCTCGCTGACATCATGCTTTATGCTTTTTGGTTTCAGGGCTGCTGAGACTCGGTTTCTTGTCTTCGGGTTTGGGGGATCAGGATGTTGCGACTCCCCAATCCGAAGAATGTTGAGTCTGATCCTACTTGTAGCTGAGGAAAGAGAAATCCTGGATCCAAACATTTGCATTATCTCATCTAAGCGTTGTTATCGTTTCTGGAACCCAGTCTATCCAAGGCGCAACCATGAACAAGTAAAGCAGCAAGGCCGAAACGACAACGGCGACTACAGTTTGACTTTGTCTACTGTCGTGCGAGGTGCACTCACTCTGACAGCCGGCGTAACAAAAATGAGAACCTACAGTACGCAAATGAACGTGGACTGTGAATATGGCGTTGTGTGCATGTAGGTCTGGCTGTCTGTCTGCCTGCCGGGTTGCCGAGCCGTATGTCTTAATGTCTTTATTTCCGAATGTCTGCTACGAAACGTATGTATGTATGCATACATGTACGTATGTATGTGTGTAGGTACGTAAGTATGTATGCAATTGACACACATACATATTATTGCCTTGTTGTTGAATCGCAGGAGCATAGAACAGCTGGTTCCGACTAAACCCTGACAAGAAACACCAGTTGAAGAAAACCATATGCTCAGAAGCAAACCTCTAAATCCGAATTACAATACCCTTTTTGCAGCGGGCTTGCCCCTAAACCCTTTAAGCCCCTGGTACTCGATAGCATCAAAGTGGCATACTCTGGGGTTGCCATCCTCGGGAAGAGCAGCTGCGAGTCGAGTCCTGGTCTTCATGGTCTCAAGAGTGCTATAGGAGTGCCACTATAGGGCCATAGGGTCCCGCACATAGAGTACCAAAATGAATACTTCAGGCTTCGACATTTGCTTGCGGACATTTCCAACAAGGAGCAAGGTAAAATGCAGAAACATGAACACGAATATACACATAAATATGTATATGTGGGTGTGTGCCGTAATCAGACTGCCGCAATGCAGAGCGAGGGAGACATAAGCTACATGTCCAGGAGGCACCCTCTAAAGAGAGGCAAAATCGCAAGTGCGAGCTTGCCTAATGCTGATCCATCCTTCCTTTCCGGCTTCTCTATGGGCTAGTATGGGCTAGTGAGGCCTGTAGGGACAAACACTGACCAACAAGCCGCAGGTCTGTAGCATCGAACCTGAGCTCGGAATCCTTCAAACCGGTTTCTTCACGTCGCCCCCGCTCCCCATGAACCCAGTCGAACAAATGGATCAACACTGCGTGAATCCCACAACCCCACTATCTCAACACCATGGCCGTCCCGGACTCTGAACGAATCCTCCAATGCCGCAGATACCCGAAACTGGAAAACGGAAAAACTCTAAACTCAAGCGGACTCACACCCAATGGCGGAACCCACTGCCCTTCGGACCCCATGTCTCCTTGTTCTCGAGATCTACTGCAATTTGAAGGCTTGGGCCGAGTGGCGGAGCGAAAAGACGCTTGCATTGAACTTATAGTGTCTCTCACATTTCGGGCACAGTGGACGTGCCTTCATATCAGTCCAAGGGTGTATGGCTTCGCTGGTAAAGACCGTGTGCTAGAATCCGGAGGCTTGGCGGTTATGATTATGAGCTCAAAAGTGGGAGTTAGCTTCCGGGGAACTATCCGAAGTAAACTCACAGAAGCTTGGGTACCCGAGCGCCAACTCGAAGGCACAAAGCCCTTGCTGAGTTCGCAAGGTGGGGTCGGCACCTCGGTCTATCTGTCTCAAGACTCGGCTGCTCAGATTTCGGGGCCGCGGGTGGTGTCACCGGCTGGGCGGCTAGACCTGGTGCCGCATTGCTGAAGCCTCTGCTGGGATGCCACTGAAAGCTAAGACGAGAAGACAGGCTCGGCTGTCTTCTAACCTCTTAGGTTGCTCGATCATCCGGTCGGGCCTGAGATACATGATGACCGTCCGGACCACGTTGTCTAAATACTCCGGTTCAGGATCGGTTGTCCGCACAGAGGCGAAGGCCAAGAAGTACAGCATTCCATCGTTGCCAAGCCGGCTCCTGTCTAACAAACTTGGATCCCCGGCGTCCTTCCAGAAGCGCCTTGCAAACGTCAGCAGCGCCACTGCAGGCCTTGGTCGTTATTTGTTGCTGTGTCGTCAAAACTTGGTTGTGTCGTTAATGCTTGCTGTGTGCTGTTGCTGTCGCTGCTGTTGCTGCTGTTGCTGTTGTTGCTGTTGTTGCTGTTGCTGCTGTTGTTGCTGTTGCTGCTGTTGTTGCTGTTGTTTGCGGTTGCGGTGGCGGGGGCGGTCGGTGTTGTTGTTGTTGTTGTTGTTGTTGTTGTTG
>CAJNDV010031262.1:0-12831 GCA_905221635.1 Symbiodinium sp. CCMP2456 | reverse complement strand
AATAGTAATAGTTGTAGTAGTAGTAGTAGTAGTAGTAGTAGTAGTGGTTTTTAGTAGTAGTAGTAGTAGTAGTAGTAGTAGTAGTAGCAGCAGCAGCAGTACTTGTACCAATAAAGGTAGTAATGCATAGTGGCAGCAGGAGCACAAGGATGCAAGTTTTCGTTGAGGAAGCATTCATGCAGGGCTGTGCCTGGCTATCCCACTGGCGCTTCCAGTCGCCGCCCAAGCTGCTGCCGCAGGTGGTGCCCCAGCCACCATCCCAGGACATCTGTGGCTGTCTTTTAACACTTGCGCGTAAACTGAACCCTAATTACATGTGTCTTCAATGCTTCGCTGTCCGATGTTCTCCGGTTGGGCGAATGCTTGTGCAGCACGGCTCTGTTGTCGTGCGGCAGCTCGGAAGCACAACTCCGCAAGCTTCCCCGAACTTCGGTAAGACTGCCTTCCGTGAGTCCACAACAAGCCCAGGACTTGAAGCCACAACTTCAAACTTGAAGCAGGCTGCAGTTTTGTGGAGCATCAAGCACGTTCACGACCAGATGCTTCAACGAGTCTTCCTTAAACCTAGGATATCAGGGGAGTTGAGGAAGGCATCCCTGGGACTAGGGAAACCAGCAGCAGTGGGCCCGCGACGGCTTCCATCAGTGCCGTTTCTCCAGCGAAGTCGTCCTGGTAAAGTTTCCGAAAACTCCAGACTCTAAACCTTGAAACCCAAACAAATCCGGCTCTGGTACTGAAGGCCAACATATAGCATACCCTCAATAGCAAAGGCACCCAAAGTTCCTGCATTCCTGTCTGGGGCTGTGTCACACTACAACAACAGACAATCGTAGCAGGCATCGTGAAGAAATTTCATACAAGTGCAGTTCTGCAGGGCTCAGTATGGCACTATTTTGCGGCTAGTGCATTTAAAACAATCCCGGCCCGCGAGGCCGTTAGACCTAGGGTAGAGGATGTCAGCTTGGAGCCGATATGCATGGGAAGAGGAAAGCTGCAGCTTTTCCGGAGATCGGTGCTATCAAGGAGTCCTTCCTGAGAGCGGCTGATTGGCAGCGATTATCTTCTGAGAGACCCTCGACCCGGTAACATCGAATTACCCACTATAGGAGTGAACCCGAAGTGCTGGCAGAAGACTGAACTATTATGTTAGAATGAACGCCATACAGAACCACAAGTGGATGTCCAAGTCGACTCTATCCCGAAAAAATGAGCACGCAAGCAGACGTGGAAGACGTCTGGGGCCCATCTTCTGTTACTCGAAGCCACGCAGTGAACCATAAACCCTTTGTGCATCTGGCCGCCCCACCCGCACAGCCTCAACTCCAAACTCTGAAACGGTAAACTTCACGCGTTCCGCAGGGAAATCCTGGTGGTTCGGGTCGGCGCGTGCCTGATGGCAAGAAGGAGCTCAAACAGGAAGGGATATCTGATAGAATGCTCCTTTAGAGTTAAGCTAGATTGAAAGTGGTAATCGGCTTTCGATAGCACCTTGGCTCCTGCACTCCATCCCCGTTTTTCATCACCATCAAGGGTTTCATTAAACTGCACCTACCATGACCACCACCATCGCGCTCATCTCATCTCCAGGGAGGTTCACCATTGCGATCAAGATCGCTACAAGCTTCCATCAACTCGAACCATCCGTCACCGGCCGTTCTGATTCTCATCACCACCGTCACAGACTTCTGAGGAGCTGCACTGTACTCATCACGAACATCTGTGCCTCCAAAAGTAGCCGAATCACCTCAGGGCGGGCTTGCGCCCTGACCTGATTTGGGTTTGGGGCCGTCGGGCTGTGAGGAGTTTATTTTACAGGTGAGCTGGCGATTGGTAGTTGCTGGCTTGGGGTTGCCTTAGACTCGCAAGTGCGAAACAGCTGCCTCTCTCTTGGGAAGGCAAGGTGGGAACAATCGCAAGACCCTCCAAGCACGATGGTGCCTCTTTTAAGGTTCACTTCCACCGAGACTATCAAGCGCCTGGGCCTAGTCGCTGACACGAAGACAACATGAAGTGACGGCTTGCTTCGGGCCGTGGTGCGTCACTGGATTTTACACTGAAAGCTGTAATGCGAACACGGAGATCGTGGTGTTTCATTACGTGTGTGAGGGTTCCTTATACTTCTTGGAGTTGGAATCGCAACACTTCAGACATCCTGCCCAAAATCCATTCCACGTTGAACGCGCTAGAATTCTTATCATTGACTGTCAGTTGCGTAACCGCTGCTAAACGAACGACTCGTGACTGAACCGAAAACTGGTAGCCTTGCAGGTCTTGCACTAATGATACCTATGCTTTCTTGAACCGTCTTTTAATGCTGCGATCGTTGACCTAGAGCTACTGACCCCTGCAAGTCTCTCTATGACCCGGCAGCCGCGAGCAGCGGTGTCTCGCCCAGGACATTTGGCGCTTGGACATCCTGCACCGCTAGTCCAGGTCTTTTGCATGAAACAACGTGGTACACACTAAGTACATGGAGTGTCAGCTTCCAGTGTAAAGAAAATTGGCTAAGGTGGTCGCGTGGTGTGCCGCGGGCAACGTTCCCTGGGACCCGACGCGGTGCATCGTTTGCTTGCCTCATATATCCTCACGTCCTATATTGACTCTCCTCCCGCCAGTACTTCGGGGAAAGCATGTTGGCCCTCCTCCTGAATCCCACGCACTGCGAGACAGCATTTTGGCCGTGGTCTCAATTCTCATGAATTCTGCCAGTACTTGGGGTTATGCGTTTCGGCCGTGGTCCTGAATCCGCCAGTACTTTGTACTCAGTTCGGCCGTTCTCCTGGTGGTTTGACGCTGGTCTTTTGGGGTTTTTGCAGTGCTCTCCTGGTGTGGTCGTTCCTAGTGGTCTCCTGCTGGTCGTTGGTCATTCTGGTCGTCGCAGTGGTCGTGGGCGACATGGTCGTCAAGGTGCTCTATCGCCGCTTGGGGATATACACTAGGACAGTTCTATTTCCGGATCGGTCGCATGACCCTCTCCTTGCATCTCAGGCCTTTGACGTGTCATACTCACACATGTCATTAAAACTCCAGCGAACATTCGCGAACCAGTTTAAGACTCCAGATACGAAGTAAACACAACCATCGATTCCAAGCCAACGGCCGGAATAACGAGCAACGTCCAAGTAGCAAAGTAGTTTGCAAAGAATGCACCCAACATCTGCATTCCACCTGTCCAGGAGTGTCTAAAGCGTCTTGCAATCTCTTTGTAACGGGGGTCCGCGTTGGCATTGAGAAGAACTCGGACGAGGCTAGCCAACTGGCTGTGGCCTGACAAAAGACGGCATAACCCAATTCCGGCGGCCTGTGCTACCATCCTTCGCTAGCGGGGTCTCTTGATGAAAGCCTACAGATGCCAGCATGATGCTGCAGCCAGCGCCACTGCTACTACCGGAAATCTTAGAGTTGAAAGCCACTCCACCCTTCCGCAGCTCAGGTTTTTTCCTCATAGCATGTGTGCTTCGTGCTCTGGGGCGGTCGTGCTCACAGCTCACATCCGGCCCAGGATGGCATTGAAGGGGCCCAGATCATCATCGTCATCTGCCTCCAACAGGAATCGGCGGTGTCTTGCGGTGGATGACTTAGAAAGATTTTCGGCCTTCGGACCCTTTGAAGGCTGCAACCAAGTGAGCACGTCCGAGAAAAGTCTGAGTCACAGCATCTGCACTGACAATTCCAGATTCAAAAGACCTCGCCACAGGTTCTTGAGCTGTGGTCGCCCTTAGCACCAGACAGCAACCTTCTATCACTGTTCAGTCTTGAATCAGCCATTAGTCTTGTGATTCTCGTTGCTTTGCAACCCTTTGTGCAGCAACTTCATCCAGTTACTCTTCACGGCCTCGTCCTCCTCCGGTGCCGGTGCCGCCTTGGGCGGCAGGATGTCGTTGAAGGGGCCTGGGCCGCAACGGTAGAAGGCTTTGACTTGAGTGTAAGCCTTTCAATACTCCTACAAATGCTGAAGGTTGCCCCGGGAAAGAAAGCATGTCCCATCGCGTTCGATCCCGTAGGTTGAAAGGACAGGGGACCGCCGCGAACTGATCGCGTCCGCGTCTTGTAGGCATCACGCAACAAAGCTCAGCACGGTGTACGATGAACTACTCTGGGCTTGCAGGAAGCCTAACCACACCCCCACTGCCCAATCGCGATGGCTTATGCTTATCCTGTGGGTGGCCGTGTCCAGACCTATGGCCCTAACTCTGACGCAACTTCTCCCGACCTCACTCTCCGCCCGCAGTCCCTGAGCCTGCGGTCTAGTGAAATGATTTTGCCGAAGCAGCCGAGGTCGAGGTCGTCGTCTGCCGGCGGCGCGGTGCGCCTCACAGAAGATCTCTTTCTCACGGATTCTCACGCTCTGCAGCCTTGAAGAAACTGGGGCCCCTGGCTTCGGGAGGACGGCGTTGAAGGGTCCGAGGTCGTCATCCTCCTCTGCGGCTTCGACCGGCTGCTTTGGCGGCAGGATGGCCTCTCTTGCCGTCGAACGTCGAGTAAAGAGATTCTAGGAAGTCAGCGCGGAAGGATGCGCTGTGCGAGGGAAGAAACTCAGGATTGGGAAGGCAGTGCAGAATGAGATTGGCAAGGCTTCGGGCTTCGCAGTGCTGCCGGAAGCCACGCGAGCCCATTATTACTGCACACGAAGTGGCATTGAAGGGCCCCAGATCATCATCGGCTGCATCTTCTGACCAGCGAGATCTGCGATGACCCACCTCTGTGCGAACTGGCTTTCCTCTTCCGGCTGCCAGAGACAATGGCTTCTATGCTTTTGTGAAACCGTTAGACAGGGTTACCCTGTGCTTGTTGTGCGGAAAATTGCGGAACGGTCCAGAACATGCGATTACGCAGCTTGTCGTTCTCTTGCTCCCTCCCTCCCCCTCCCTCTCTACTACTTTACGTATACTCTCATGCATTTGTTCTATTCACTATGATTGCAAGTGAATAGCCAGAGGTCGGGAGTCAAGAGCGAGAGGGAAAGGTAGAGAGAGAGAGAGAGGCGGGGAGAGAGAGAGAGAGAGACAGAGAAAGACAAAAACCCATGCACGTAAGCGCCGCCCCCGATCCCAAAGGAGGAAATGGTGGCAACTGGAGCTATCGATGGTCATCCAAAGCAGGCATGTAAGCATGGGTCGAACATCCAACCAGCTTTGAACCTGGAGCTCGCTTAGGTGCCAGGACAGGGCAGAAGTGAGACTCGCCATCGCAGTCAGAAGCTTCATACGTCTGCTCTGAGAGCATGCACTTGAGGAATGTGCCAGCAGAAATAACTCCAACACTTAACCCGGAACCCTAAGCTGACGAGGAACGGAAACCGCGGCCAGAACAACGCAAAGAGTCAAGAGTGTGAGATGCTATTGGGAAGTATTGGGATTTCGGCAAGAGTGCTCTCGGAGGTCAGCGAGGCTGAAAACGAGTTCGTCTGACCCATAACTACCGTTCCTGGGTAGTATAAGATGGCATTGCAGGGACGTTTGCAAGAAGCTGAAACGTTCACGCAACCGGAAGCAATGTCGACCTCGCTGTCGGCTGGTTGGGCGTGATCTGCAGGCTCCTCTGAAGCTAGAGATGTGCAGTGCAGTGCATCACGTATTTGTAAAACTATACCCAGATCAGTCCCATCACCCACAACAGCAGCATTGCTTGCACCATGCTGGTCATCATGCCGTTCATAACACACCTCATCATCTCCAGAATCCTGCAGAAGCGTCACACCACTGTCGTCCTCGAACGTCTTACCATCATCGTTGCCCTCATCGTTGTTTCTTTGTTGATCCGTGTTGGCGTGCTTCCGACATCGCCATCATAATCATCATCATCATCATCATCATCATCACACTTTGGTCATCTCCACAAGCAGTACATAGGTAGTTCTTGAGCCCTGCAGCTGTTGGTATTCGATAATAAGCCTTGCTCAACTTCGTGTAGGCTGCCTGCAAAGAGATACAGCTGTCTGAACGCACGAAGATGGTCTTGCATGCCGACTCGGCTTTGCACTCCTCAGGATCCATCCATCTACTTTTCGGCTTTGGCTGCAAGACTGTCATCGAAAGCTTGAAGAGGATTGCAACAGCCAGGAGAGCATGCGGAGAGCTCCGGCATGTGGACAGTTTTGAGATTCGAGGTATCGGAGGGGTTCTTGACAGTTTCATGAGACTTCTCTCTTGTCTCACAACTCTTTGCCGCCATAACCCCCCTGACACTAGTAGAAGGCTCACTGCTGCCGGATCCTGCATGGTCACCTCAATGAACCCCAGGAGCGGAGAGAAGCGGCAGGCCTGAACCCGGACTAGGAAAGGCATACCTACTATACTGTGCTATGCTCTGCTATGCTATCCTATGCTATGCTTTACTATGCTATACTACATTACGATACAATACATTACATACATGTACATGCGTAAAAAACGCACGAAGAATTCCTCCATACATGCAAAAATCCCTACATCCGTACATACGTTACAAGCGCATTGCAAAAACATCGTGTGCATTATGTACATGATCTGTACTAACCCACATTCCACATTACATTGCATACTTTGCATACATTCCATACATAAATGCATTAGATACTTTGCATACATAACATTCATAGCATGTACATGATACATACCTTGCATATAATGTATACAATTCATATGTCGCCATACGTACGTACCGTACCTCCATCCATCGATCCCTGCATCCAGACATTATACATGTATTCTACAAAAGATGGCACCGTGTCTAACATAATACTACACGATGCAGCCGTCAGCGCACAATAGCCAAATTTGCAGCACACGATAGAGTACAAAGCAGTGCAGCGTACGTAGTGCAATGGAATTTCATGTAAGAAAACGGTTCAATAATCATGATGTGCTTTCAATCGTGTGTAGCATGTATAGGCAATGATAAGACATAGTAATAGATAGCACAACACATGCAACATACAAGGGAAGGCGTAACAAAATAGATACAGATCAAATCATGTGCCGATGTTAGAGCGTTTACATGTGTATATGTGTATGTATATATGTATATGTACATATAAATATATACATACATATCCGTGTGTGTGTGGTTTACTTCTAGAGCGAGCGAGGCATACACATATGCCTGAAAACAGGGCGACAGCTATGTCCATCTTAAAATGTGCAAACACATGCATGGGTGGATGCGCGAACCTGAAGGTAGACGTATATATTTCGTGGTATCAACAACATATGTCACATGTCGACCGACGGATTGAGAGAAAGCCGGCAAAACGCGAGGAGAGCACGGGAACGGCAGGGATGGAGAGAGGGAGGGAGTCGCAGAAGGAGAGCGCGCAGACATGAACGTTTGCATGCGCATGCACACGCACACGCTCACACAGACACACAAACAAACAAACAAACAAACTCTCTCTCGCTCTCTCACACATACGCACACACAGACACGAGAACGTGCGCGCGCATGCGCGCCTTTGTGCATACCCAACCCGCAGCGAATCCTGCTGGATCGATGCAAATGTTGCAGCCACATGCATGTCTCTATATGACTGTACGTATGTATGGCATACGTGTATGTATGTATGTACGCAGTGGATAGATGCAAAAGTTGCACCTACATGTCTACAGAGACAAGTCATACACATTTATATGCCTATATGTCAGTATGCATGCATGCATGCATGCATGCATGGGTGGATGGAGGGATGGATGGACGGATAGATATTATGTGCATCTCTTTTGTTGGCTCAGATCTTCCTCCCTTCTGGTGGAGTACGACAGTGAAGAAAAACGAGAACCGTGGCAGCGACATCCTGGCTACTTGTGCATATGTAAACCTCTCATGCGTTTTCCGTCTTCGTTCTGCATCCGAGAAGTCCCCATCTTGAACCAGATTACCCTGCCGCGCCTCGACTGCAGACTCGTAGTCTGCAAATTCGGCAGAGCCGTTTCCGGAGTGCTGGCCCGTCCTGAGATCGGACTCAGGTCCGGTTTGGAGTTCAAGGCTTTTCACACTCGCACCACCTCGCAGAAGGCAGGCAAGGATCCCAACCAAGTAAGCCTTACAGAATACAACTCGCACACCGATCGCAGAGGAGTGCATAAGCAACCCAAACCAACAAAGGAATCGTGGTTAAGGGCTTTAACTTTAAGCCTTCTTGTTGTAGAATTATTGGCTCTTTCACATGTTAACATCCTTGGAGCCCTCAAAAATGAACTAAAAAAGGAGGGAAGCCACATTTTGTAGCAATGATTGCAAAACACAAACCTCAAAATTGCCAGGAATCTCCAAGTCGGGGGGATGGAGGGGTTCAGAATAACCAGCCCGAAAGCTACAGGGCCCCAACGCCGACCTCCATCCGAAACCCTGAACCCTTTTTCGGGGAGGGCCGCAGCGCACATGCCTCCACCTAAAACCTAAAACATCCTAAAACACTGAGACCACAAAGTGCTAAAGCCCCCAAACCCTGAACCCTGAAGCCACGGCCGGCCCAAAGAATGGCAGTCGGGCCACGACCGGTCATGGGCCAAGTGCAGGCTCTTGACTGGACCACCAAACCTCAAGAAGCCGGCTGCTGCGAGGAAGGGAAGGAATAAAGCTGCTTCGGGTTTATGAACCGGGTTTTGGTTTACGCTCTCGCAGCTCGGACTGGCCAGATGAGGTGCTGTACAGGAAGCCTTACTGCAAGTCCAGGTCGACTCAACCCCTCAGCCCTCGAATTCTCACCACGAAGTCACCCAAAGCCCAAGCTGAGACCTTGAGACCGCTAAGCGAGACAAGGAGCTGCGCGAGCAAGTCGAAAACACTCCTCAGCGGTCCAGACTGCACGACGGAGGCATCAAGTAAGCCCACAAGAACCGTCCTGAAACCAAGTCAAGTCAGTAGATCATTGAAGCTCACTCCAAACGGCCAGAATAGTTTCCCGCTCACAAGATCCACCAATTGGACCCTAAACCCAACGTGGCTCTCTTCCATAAGCGAGTCTCGTGCTATTCATCGAGGTCGGTATGCCAGAGAGCTGGACGCTGACGGGCCGAGACTGGGCCTGCTACAGCAATGCTTCATCGAAAACGGCAACAGACCCTGGAGTATGAACTCCAAGCCAATTCAGAAGCCCTGTTCCTGGACACCCTAACCCCGATCCCCCCTCTCTGGGAATCGAAAACACCCACCCTGGACCCCAAGCCGAAGCCTTCGCTGACACAGAGGGCTCTGCGGGCTCGGGCTCGAGAAGCTCTGGAGGGAGCTCGCCAGAGACGAGGTCCTTCAGGGCTTCCGGTTTCAGCGAAACTTATTTGGAGTTCAGCACTAAGAACGCAGACGTGTCTGGCAAGGACTCACCTCCTAATTCTCTAAGCATCGAACAGTTGGACTCTCGCAACTCGGACTTTCTAGGCGAGGCTGATCGGGCTGAGGTTGCGCTGAACCTCATGATGATTTCTGGTTTTGGGCTTCGGGATTTCGTGGCAGCCTGTGCTGACTCTCTGAAATCAGTTTCCACAGATGCTTCGTCTCACAAAAAAACGAGGCTCAGAGATTCAAGAGCCGGAGGTTAAACACGGGTCGGCCAAAAAGAAGTCTCCTGCAGAGTCGAGCTCAGGATGGATCGGTTGGCCGGAGGCGCAGAGCAGCCAGGGGGCCGCCGAATGGACAGTCCGGCGCTCCTCGGCGGGGCGGGTGGAGCTACTGGGAGCTCTAGGCTCCTTCGACGAGCATGGGAGGTCTTCTCAAGGCACATAGCGCTAGAGACGCGTCTGCACGACATGGAAGAGGAGTGGTTCAATCCATGGCGACGAAAATGCGACCCAATCGCAGCAGTACTGTTGGTTCTGCATCAAACAAGCCAACCTGGCCAACCAAGCCTGACCCCAAGCTTCAACGCAACACCACCAAATTGAGTCAACAAGGATGCAAGCTCGATACTTGCATCACCTCTGCTTGAACACCTGTCGTCTTGAGTAGCAGGTGGGAGGCAGACAAGCGCCGAACATATGCCGAACGCGAGCCTTTGCGCCTTTCAAGTCTCGCTGGCTTCAAGTATCTTGATTTGGCGGCTCGGGCTCTACATGGCTTAACATTGCAAGCCGAGGAGCTGGAACTGGATGCCGTTTAGCAACGTAACGATTGATGCGCTCGTCGTTGTGGCGAAAGTGACCTGCCGGGATTTTGAAGTTGTTGGGTCCCCCTTCGCAGACTGCCTCCAAGCCTCTTCCTCTGGCCTGCAAAGACTCGCAACCCAAAGTTGTAAGGTGATTTGGCCCGCAGAGTGCCTCGGCATGTCCACCCCGATGGATCTCCACGGCTTCGACCACCTGAGCACTTCTGCACTTGCCAGGAGGCGAGGGCCCAGGAGCATGTGATTACGTGGCCGTTGCTGCGCAGTCCTCCTGCGGATTTGCTGCAAACCTGTTTGACGTCACCAAGGGCATCTGTTTCTTGAAAACTGTTGCTCGTGCACAACCTGGCTGTTCAAAGCTGGGGCAAGCATGGTGTCGAGAGTCACAGGGGCGGGCAGATTGTCAATGATTATCTGGCACTTCTCAGCTACCCTGAGAGTTGGTCACATTCTGAGAAATGCTGATCTTAGCCCTCCAAAACCATGGGTACCGAAGCCCACCCGACAGAAACCTGAAAAGAACAACCTCAACAATGCTGAGAGCCTTGTTGGCCCTAAACCCGTGCCTGCAGCTTTTCAGCCGTGATATGCGGCGGCAGTGTCTGTCCCGTGGCGGAGCACACAGCACCGTGGAAGAATTCCAGGAGCTCCTTCGAGTTTGTCCTATTTTTGGCTTTAAATTCAGAATATACCGCGTGGAGAGAGGATAGGTTAGGTTTTACTCTATAACACTCTATATGTCTATATCTATATATACATATATATATATATATATAATTTATGTCTATATATATATATAAATATAATGTGTGTATATAACTATATCGTAAATCATCAACCTAAACTACAAAGGTTATGCAGGAAAATTTGTGAACCAAGTCCAATCAGCATACTGTGCGGCTGCTGCATGGCAAAGCACTATAAAATCTATAAACTGGAGCAGTCACCCGGCATTGTTACAAGGCGCTTACACGTGTGTATACTTGTGCCCGTATGTGCACTTGGGTCCCCCATCCTGATTAAATGAAGCTGGGGGGGACCTAGGTGGGGTTCTTCACTTAAGGTTTTTGGGCTAAGGGGGGAAGCAATCAGTGAAGGTGAGTTTCTGGAGACGTATGTTTTCGGTGCTCGGACTTTGGCTTGGCCATCGAAGTCTCGCAACAAAAAGATTTAGACCCAGGAGGGGTCTAAATGCATAAATTTCATCTGGAGGTATAAGATAACTATATACATATATATATATATACTTATCTATTTACTGTAGTTACTGACAAGACTGACAGGAATCATGTATCCGGGTACATCAGGGGGTCGGAACGTCCTTGGAAGATCTGTGTGTTGGGATAATTGAAAAACAGAAAGGGAGAGCGAGACAGACAAATGGAGCTTTGGTCATGTCGTACTAGTACTAGTACTGGTACTAATACTAGCGCGTTGTGCCTGCATACCAGAACTTCTATTGTCGTCATGTTCGCCATGCCTACGCCACGATCAAGAACCCCAACCACAGCCGGTCTCAGCCCAAGCAAATATCCTGTGATTGCTTGCAAGGCAAATGTCCCTGTCCAAGCATTTCGCGCAGCATGGAGCAACTCTGTCAGTATCGGGTGTACATTACGTTAATCATCGGAGCGAGCAAGTTGCGACCTCCTGTACCAACTGGCTCGTTTGTATGTGGTGGCACCGTTGCTTAAGGCTGTGGCTCTGTGCGGCTCGAAACCTCCAAAATGCACACTCTGACTGCCCACGACGCCAAACCCAAGTCGTGCCAAATGGATGCACAGTGTAGAACAAGGTTCCACCGAGACTGGAAGCGCCATGTGATCCTCAACATCGACATGGCCTGCTTCCTCTCTTGGCAGTTAAAGCTTGAACCCGAAGGCAGAACATGTCCTTGCTGCTGGCGGAAGGCGGCACGTTGGACAAGAGCACCTAAATGGCTTGCAACGCAAACGAAGACATGAACAACAAGGATTATATCCTTCTGGAACGATGCCCCAACTGATGACATAGCCGTCCACAAGCCCCCAAATTGCGACATTCTTGAGTTTCGTTTCTTTGATAGGGTTCAGCTTCGGCTGCGGCTATCCAAAAAGTGGTTGGTGATGCCAATGGAAACTGAGGAATTTTCAGTGCCCTACGCTTAGCCTTCCACACCACCGCCGCAAGTGTTCCCTGGTGTCCGTCGTCATCATCGTTGTAGCCGTCGAAGTCGCCGCCGTGGCAGTAGTGTTAGCAGTTGTAGTCGTGGTAGCAGTAGCAGTAGCAGTAGCGGTAGTCGTAGTGGTAATGGTAATCATAGAGTAGTAGTAGTAGTAGTAGTAGTAGTAGTAGTAGTAGTAGTAGTAGCAGCAGTAGTAGTAGTAGTAGTAGTAGTAATAGTGGTAGTAGTAGTAGTAATAGTGGTAGTAGTAGTAGTAGTAGTAGTAGTAGTAGCAGTAGCAGTAGCAGTAGCAGAGGCAGTAGCAGTGGCAGTGGCAGTGGCAGTGGCAGTGGCAGTAGTAGCAGTAGTAGCAGTAGTAGTAGTAGTAGTAGTAGTAGTAGTAGTAGCAGTAGTAGAAATTAGTAGTAGTAGTAGTAGTAGTAGTAGCAGTAGTAATTAGTAGTAGTAGTAGTAATTAGTAGTAGTAGTAGTAGTAGTAGTAGTAATTAGTAGTAGTAGTAGCAGTAGTAGTAGTAGTAGTAGTAGTAGTAGTAGTAATTAGTAGTAGTAGTAGTAGTAGTAGTAGTAGTAGTAGTAATTAGTAGTATTAGTA
>CAJNDV010031261.1:34340-49086 GCA_905221635.1 Symbiodinium sp. CCMP2456 | reverse complement strand
ATTATTAGGGGTACCACTTAAAGGGTTTAGGGTTTAGGGATTAGGGAGACCCCTTAAAGGGGACCCTTCTGAACCCTACTTCTGGCTCTCTTATAAGGGACCTTATTGAGAGGGTCCATATCCCCAAGGGTCCCCCTAATCCTAACTCCCTAAACCCTAAACCCTAAACCCTAAACCATGTCTGTTCGGCCATGCGCTAACCTGGTTCGAGGAGCTTCGATGCCCAGTGCGCCGACGGCTCCAGGCAGAGAAGTGCTCATGAGGAAAGTATATCACAGTATATTATAGTATACTCTAGGATATTAATGTATGCTACGGTATATTATAGTATATTATAGTACATTATACTGCATTATTGCATAGTGATTACTGTTTGTCGTAGTTTATTGTAGTATATCGTAGTAGATCATAGTAGATGATCGTACGATATAGCATTGTAACAGGCGCAAGCACCCGACTTGAACGAAGCAGCGCAGCAGGATCTGCCGCTCCAGCGCCACCCCCGCCAGCGCCCACCCAACCTACACCGCCCTCACTAAGATCACTAAGCGCCGCGCTCGGATCGAGGGCTTAGGGTTGAGGGTTTAGGTTAAGGCGGTTCAGGTTTAGGGTTTGGTGTAGGGTTTGGGGCATAGTTTTGGGTTTAGGGGTTTCGGGTTTAGGGTTTGGGGTTTTAGGGTTTAGGGGTTTGGGTTTGGGGTTTAGGGTTTGAGGCTTAGGGTTTAGGGAGCACGCAGTGAACGCGAGCCAGTCCTCCGACTGCTTCTGCCTTGGATGCCGAGGTCCAGAGGCCGCCAAGGCTTTCCCCATCTCCCCCGAACTTGAAAGTGTCTTGGCAAGAAGAGGAACAAGGGTTTGGGGTTTAGGTGTAGTGGTTTAGGGTTTTGGGTTTAGTTCAGAGTTTAGGGTTTAGGGCTCACGGTGTAGGGTTTAGGGTTCAGGGGTGAGGGTTAGGACTTAAAGGCGAACAAAAAGCGCAGCCTCAGCCGCTTAAACCCAGAACCCTAAGCCCTAAACCCCAATCCCCGAACCCTAAACTCTAAACCCTAAGCTGCAAGCCCTAAACCCTAAATAGGCTGACCTCTGCGGAGAGAAAGTCCCAAAGCACTTTGAACAAAAAAGCCCTAAACCCTAAACCTTGAACTCTACACCCTAAACCCTAAACCCTGAACTCTAAGCCCTAAACCCTAGACCCTAAACCCTGAACCCTGAACTCTAAACCCTAAACCCTGAACTCTAAACCCTAAACCCTAAGCTGCTTCAACTGAGGCAAACGCACTAACGTCCAGTCATCCTTGGCCAACCTGGTTGGAGCCTTGAAGACTGTGCTATGCTATACCAGAGTAGACTACACGAATAGGGTTTGGGGTTTGGGGTTCAGGGTTTGGGGTTTAGGGTTTAGGGTTTAGGGGGCTGTAGTGTAGGGTAGACTACACTAATAGGGTTTGGGGTTTGGGGTTCAGGGTTTGGGGTTTGGCGTTCAGGGTTTAGGGGGCTGTAGTGTAGGGTAGACTATACTAATAGGGTTTGGGGTTTGGGGTTCAGGGTTTGGGGTTTAGGGTTTAGGGTTTTAGGGTTTAGGGTTGAGGGGGCTGTAGTGTAGGGTAGACTACACTAATTTATTCAGGGGCCTGAATAATACTATAGTTTTAATAAGGAGCCCCCCCAAAATAGTATAGACCCCTATATCTTGAGGGTTGCATTAGGCGTTTAGGGTATGTTAAGGTTGGGAGAACGGTCTTTTTTCCCTGGGAGCCTGAGTAATTACCTATATCATTTTGGGGGCTCCTTGTTAAGATTCTAGTATAATATATCCCAAGACTGTTTAGGGTTTAGGGTTCAGGGTTTAGGGTTTAGGGTTTAGGGTTTAGGGGTTTAGGGGTTTAGGGTTTAGGGTTTAGGGTTGGCCCAAGACCCTATTGTAATTATTGAGGCCACTACATTATGCTATACCAGAGAAGACTACAGTATACTGCGGTGAATGATAGAAATCCTGCGTTACCTTCAGGACCATAAACTTGGAGAATTATGGTATATTCCTTATTATTACGATTGATGATATAAATCCTGCATTACCCATAATCAGGTATATACCATAGTTCTCATAGTTTAGGGTCCTTAAGGTAATGCAGGATTTGTATCACGAACAGCAATACTAACACTATACTATCCTGTACTATACTATACCACGCTCTACTGTACTATACTGTGACCATACCATACTACACTGTCTTGTATGATACTATACTATACTATGCTATACTATACTATATAAACCCTAAACCCTAAACCTACACTATACTCTACTACACCATACTCTATGCTATGGGGGTAGTTCTGTAAATTCGGGCCCCCTTTTTTTGGGTCCCCAATATACCCTAAATCCTAAACCCTAAACCCTAAACCCCTAAACTC
Source organism: Symbiodinium sp. CCMP2456 (assembly GCA_905221635.1). Classification (NCBI taxonomy): domain Eukaryota; class Dinophyceae; order Suessiales; family Symbiodiniaceae; genus Symbiodinium; species Symbiodinium sp. CCMP2456. Next base: position 46,671 of record CAJNDV010031261.1, on the reverse strand, counting down.
TGATTGCTGGCCCTTCCATTTCCGAGGCAGCCTCGCTGCTCGGCAAAGAGGCAGCCTCTTTGCAGAGCTTCCAAAGCTTGGCTCTTAGGTTTTTTTAGGGTTTAGGGTGTAGGGTAAGCCCCTTACCCTAAACCCTAAACCCTAAACCCCTAAACCCCCAAACCCCTAAACCCCTATATACCTAAACCCTAAACCCCAAACCCCTAAACCCGAAACCCTTGTCAAAAGCAGTTTGACGCCAGGCCGCAGGTCTCTTCGGCCCCAAGGAGGACGCGAAAGCAGAGCCGGCAGAGGCACGGTTTAGGGTCTAGGGTTTAGGGTTTAGGGTTTAGGGTTCTCGACAAGAGTATAGTACGTAGTATATAGTACAAAGTATATAGAAGAAAATAGGGTCTAGAGAGTAAAGAGTGTATAAAATATAGTATATAGTGCATAGTGCATAGTGTATAGTACATAGTACATAGTGCATAGTATATATTATAGTAAAAAGTAAAGAGAAGAGAATAAAGAGTGTGCAGCACATAGTATATAGTGCATGGTGCATAGTGTAGAATATATAGTATATAGTATTCGGTATATAGTCTGTAATATAAAGTATGTTACAGTATATAGCGTAGTATAGTATAGTAAGTTTAGTGCAGCACAGTATAGCAGAGTAGAGTATGGTATAGTATAGTATAGAGTAGTACAATATAGAATCTTGCAGCATGTTGCAGTATATTACAGGTTTTTTCGTATTCTTCTGGTGCAGACTCTCCCGCGTCCGGGAAAGGAGGCGGCTCCGTCTCCGGCAGATTCCTCGGAGCCTGCGCAGCCCTCGCAGCCCTCGCAGCCAGCGCCAGTGAGTGCTCCTGCGCCTCCCGTTGCAGCGACCTTAATGCTAGTGGGTGACGTGATGTTGTGCAGTAGATTTCTATCCCTAAACCCTAAACCCTAAGCCCCTAAACCCTGAACCCCTAAACCCCTATATATTTATAGTATATCATAGTATATCATAGTATATCATAGCAAAAACTGTAGTATAAACCCTAAACCCTAAACCCTAGTATATCGCAGTATATCATAGCAAAATTATAGTATAAACCCTAAACCCTAAACCCTGAACTCTAAACCCTAAACCCTCAACCCTAGAAGTTTATAGTATAGCATAGTATATCATAGCAAAACTCTAGTATCTTTAGTGCCTGTCAAGGCCCTCTCGCCCGAAGAGGCACGAGCTGCAGAGCAGGCCAGGAAGGATCAGCTACTTTAGGGCTTAGGGGGTTGAGGCTTAGGGTTTAGTAAGGTTTAGGGGTTTAGGGTTTAGGGTGTTAAGGGTTTAAGGTTTAGGGTTTAGCAGGGTTTAGGGTTTAGGGGTTTAGGGTTTAGGGCTTAGGGGTTGGGGTTTAGGGTTTACTTGCTGACGTCCCTACTCGCATGCTTACCAACCGTACCTGTTATAGTACATCATAGTACATATTATGGTATTTTAGAGTATGCTCTAGCATCTTATACAATTTGCGGTACAAGCACTTATACACAAATTTACTTCCTTCCCAAACCCTGCCGTTCTGGCTTAGATAAATAGAACTGCATCCGCGAACACACATTCCTGCGGTTGTGGTGTAGGGTTGAAGGTTTAGGGCCATACCCTAGGCATAACCCTAATCCCTTATTCGAAGCTGGGATGGCGTTGTGAAGTGGCTTTGCAGGCTGCTGCGGCAGAGACAGCTTACCAGAATTTCTGGGTCCAGCGACTCGGCAGCAGTTTCAGGTCTGCAGGGCGTGCTCGGATTGTTGTGTTAAGCAGATAGGTGAATAAAGGTGGATGTATGGAAAGTATACATGAGTACCTTTGTATGTCATTTACGTATGTCTGAATGCGTATGTACACACATATGACATGCATATATGTCTAAATGTGACATGGCATGGTGTAGTGTAGCATTGTCATAGTACAGTACAGCACCGCATAGTCCAGTACAATACAGTACAGTATAATTTAGTATAATGCAGCATAGTACGGTCCAGTAGAACATAGTCAAGTCAAGACATAGTGTTTTTTTGTTTTCTCTCTCTGTCTCTCTCGCTCTCTCTTTGTATGTTTCTTTATCCTTGCATTCGTGGCTAAGGCGGCAAATGGCCTCGCTGATGTCTTTGTATCAGCAGGGCCACTCCTTGCAACAAGAAAGAAAGCCTCCGGTTGTTGCTGCTGCTGCTAAAAGCCAGGACTCCTGCGCTCTTATGTCGGCTTGGGATGTGGGAGGTTCGTCAGGGTTTAGGGTTTGGAGGTTTTAGGGTGTAGGGTTTAGGGTTTGGGGTTTGGGGGCTTTAGGGTTTTAGGTAGATCCGAAGAGGGAGCCCTTTTCTTGCAGCTCCGTGCCGTGAGAGGACTACTGGGAAGGGGACTGGAGATGCGGCTCCTGCGGAGACCATCAGTTTGCCCGAAACCGGGAATGCAGGCGCATCCGTGGTGCTTGAGTCCTTGTAGCATCTCTTTCGGAGTCTTGCCCCATCCGATCCCGATCCGGACCCCCCTAAACCCTAAACCCTAAACCCTAAACCCTAAACCCTAAACCCTAAACCCTAAACCCTAAACCCTAACCCCCAATCCCTAAACCTGCAAACCCGAAACAATGAACGAGGAACTGCGGTGCCCCTCGCCAGTCTTAGCATTTGACAAGGCCCGGGCTCGTGATTCCGGCATGTTTCGATGCTATTTTTTGGGATGTTCCGGGTCCCTAAACCCTAAATTCCTAGACCCTAAACCCTAAACGAGTGAAGGGAAGATTCAGACAACAGGGGACCCCGCGATGGATCCAAAATTGGAAGATGCTCATGACGAGGACACTTCAGAAGGGACTCGAGATATTCTGAAACCCCATGGAAGGAGCCAGCCTCCCAACCGGTTTCTACTAAACCCTAATCCCTAAACCCTGCGCCCGAAATGGGTAGTCCCTAATTTTGAGAACTACCTAAACCCTAAACCCTTATACACCAAAACCCTTGTGTCTCGCCAGGTTCCGGCAGCGCCCTGCTATGTCTTCATCTAAACTGTCTGTGTCTGTGCGTGTTTCTGAGAATGGAGCTGTCGTGGCTTTAGTCCGTAGACTGGTCGGTGAGTTGCAGGTGTCATTACTTCGTATCCGTATTCATCATATGATTCGCATGGCTGCTGAATAACATGAACATATATATATATATATGTATATATGCATATAGACATACACAGATACTTACTTAGTTCTTCATTCGTATATATGTCGGCTGCTAAACATATCAGTATCAATGGAACTGTCTGCGTTACCGAATCGCGAGAGGACCGGAGGGGTGTACGACCTGCTGTTTAGCCTGACAGAGCTCATTCTATACTGTGCTCAAAAGGACGATGGCAGCGTTTTCGATTGCTGCACTCCTGTCTAGTGTGGCTGTGTGCGGAGCAGTGGCAGAGCTGCGCGTGTCTCAAATGGGATCTGGCTCAAAACTTCGAGGTGGTAGCGAGTATGTGAAAATGAAGCAAAAGTGAGCTCTTGCTTCGGGCTTCAGCCGCCAAGTCCGGTTCTCGGTGAGGTGGAGGCTGTCCTTTTTCGAGCTGTGACCGGTGCCGGTCTCAGGACCTCAACGTATGGGTCATGCCGCATCAGCAGAAGTGCCTGGTCCTTGGACCGCCCGACGCCGTCAGGATGTGCAGGATGTCTCGGACACTACTCACACGCTGTGATCTCCAAGGCCTCAAACCAATCAGCAGCCTGTGCCCCAGCCCAGAACTGTCCTACCGGCCGCAAGCGCTGCAACAGTCGATGCCTCTTCCCCTACACCCTAAACCCTACACCCTAAACCCTACTAAACCCTAAACCCTTAAACCTTAAACCCTAAACCCTAAAACCTAAGCCCTAAGCCCTAAGCCCTAAGCCCTAAACCCGGATTCCAGACCAGCTCCCAACCATGGCACAGGCAGAGCTCCAGCTCCCGGAGCGGATGGCAGGCTCTGTTGTTTTCTGTTATTGGCTCACCCGGTTTAGGATTTAGGGTTTAGGGTTTTAGGCTTAGGGTTTAGGCTTAGGGTTTGGGTTTTGGGTTTAGGGTTTAGGGTTAGTCTAGGGTTTAGGGTTAGTTTAGGGTTTAGGGTTTAGGGTTTAGGGTTAGTTTAGGATTTAGAGTTTAGGGTTAGTTTAGGGTTTAGGGTGTAGGGTTTATCGGTTTTAGGGTAACCCTAAACACTAAAGCCAGGTACCGAGGATTTTCACTTGCGGCGCAGCGCCGCAAGACCTGGCAAGGGCCCCTGGAGCAGAGAGGGGCGTCCCAGTTTTCCAGAAGCTCTATTGTGGCGTAACTTCAAGATTACATTGATATTGCATTCTACGATGTTACGTTATAGTGTATATATTCAAGTATGTTGCCATCTATTGTAGAATATTGCATGACATTATACTGTAGTCTACTACATCATGGCTAAGCCGTAAACCCTAAACCCCCAAGGCCTAAACCCTGAACCCTAAACCCTACACCCTAAACCCTAAACCCTAGGCCCAAAGCCCTAAGCCCTAAACCCCAAGCCCTAAGCCCTAAGCCCTAAACCGTACACTCTAAGCCGTAAGCCCTAAACCGTAAGCCCTAAACCCTAAGCCCCAAAGGCCTAAGCCCTAAACCCGAAGCCCAAAGCCCCAAAGGCCTAAACCCGAAGCCTTAAGCCCTAAACCCTAAACCCCAAAAGAACCCTAAACCCTAAAACGTAAGCCCCAAAGCCTTAAACCCTAAACCCTAAGCCCTAAACCCCCAAAGCCCTACACCCTAAGCCCCAAGCCCTAAACCCCCCAAACCCCCAAAAACCTCTAAACCCTAAACCCCCAAAACCCCTAAACCCTAAAACTCAAGCTATAAAGCCTTAAACCCTAAAGCCTTAAAACCTAAGCCCTGAAGCCCTAAAGGCCCAACGGCCTAACCCCTAAACCCAAAGCCCCTAAAGCCCTAAAGCCCCAAAAACCTCTAAACCCTAAACCCTAAACCCCAAACCCCAAAACCTAAGCCCTAAAGGCCTAAACCCTAAACCCTATTTCCTAAGTTCCAAAGGCCTAAAGAGCCTTAAGAGCCTGAAGAGCGGGGTCTCCTCAGGTGCCATGGACACCTGCGGAGCAGTGGAAGCGATCGTCCGGCGCTCGACGTCGAAGACTGCAAAAACAGGGTAGGGTTTAGGGTTTAGGGTTTAGGGTTTAGGGGCTAAAGGAGGGACCCTTAAAGGGACCCTTGGGGTTCTGTAGGCAATGTAGGGGCTTTATGAGACTATATTAGGGGGTATAAAAGGGTTACTACCATAGGGCAGTTCTCTAAATTAGGGCCCCGTTTAGGGTCCTTTGTAGAAGGGTGCCGTACTATTTTGGGGGCCAAAAAGGGACACTGATTTAGAGAACTTCCCAAGAGGATAGGACAGACCATATTTTTTAGGGTTTACTGTTTAGGGTTTAGGGTTTGGAGTTGAGGGTGTAGGGCTATTTTGGGGTTTAGGGTTTAGGGTTTGGGGTTGAGGGTGTAAGGTTTAGGGTTTCGCATTAGGGTTTTAAGATGGTATGAGGAACAGTATTTCTGTTCTTATATTATGATTCTATCTAGATTGTAACATAAGATACGATAGTCAATAGAACATAGGATACTCCAATCAACAAGTAACGTAGCTTCTGTGATTGGTGCATGCTGTCTGCTGACAGGCTGGGCAAGAACCAAGTTCACATCTCCAAATCCAGAGGTGCCGGTGGAATTCGCCCCCCAGAGAACCCAATACCCCCTAAATTAAGGAATATACCTTACATCGTAATTTTGAGCCCTCTATTCACAATTTAAGGTATATTCCTTAATTAAGGGGTATTGGGTTCTCTGGGCCATGTATTGCACACTAAACCCTAAACCCTAAACCCTAAAGCCTAAACCCTAAACCCTAAACCCTAAACCCTCAACCGCAAGCCTTAAACGTTACACCCGACTAAACCTACAAGCGCTCCTCGAAGGCGGCTTGGTGGGCTTGGTGAACATGGGCAACACCTGCTTCATGAACGCCGGGCTTCAGTGCCTGAGGTGCTTGGGTTCTTTAGGGTTTAGGGTTTAGGCTTTAGGCTTTAGGGTTTTTGGATTTGTCGTGTGCGGTCTCGCGTAGATGTACACCTGTGCATACGTATGCATACACCTGCCGGTTTACATGAAGGTACGCGGATATACAGACCAAGCCAAATGCAAAACATAGACATGCGTAGATGTAGGTGCTATATATATATATATATTTATATTTATATTTATTTATTTATTTGTTTATTTTATTTATATGTATTTGCGCATGCGTGTGTACTTGTATACGTGTTTTTGAAGGTTAAGGCAGATTGGGGGTTTTGGCGTAGGGCCTTCGGATTTAGGGCTCTCGGTCGAGAGGTTCGGCTCTGTACGCGGTTTGCGCAGGTGTTCAAGGGCTCATCTTGTGGTTGGGCTTGGATTCAGGCTTCGGTGTGGGAAGTGAGGGATGTCGTCTGATCGAATCGGCAGCTTGCTTGCATCAGACATCCCCTGTGTTGGATCGAAGCAGCTACACAAATAAGCGATCTACTATCCCAAGTTTTGGAGCAGGTGGCGTATTTAGAGCATGACTGTTTGCCACATTGCGCATGGATGTGTAGTAGGGAGAAATTCGGTACTCTAACCGTAAGCACTAGACCTCTTGCTTAGACCACAAGTGATAAGTGACCAGAAGCTCTAAACTGACTCTAAGCCCTAAGCCCTAAAACCTGAAAAAACCCGAGACGATGAATCCTAAACCGCTTGTCAAAAGACCTAAAGCCAAAGCAAGTCTTGCATGCCAGCCACATCGAGCCCATCAGCGCGTACTTCCTGACGGGGAAATATGCTGAGGACACCCGGGAAACAGATCGGGTCTTAGAGGGTTTCAGTGTTTCGGGCTTCGGGGGTTTGGGGCTCTGATGCTTTTGGGCTAAGGGGGTCTGGCGTTTAAGGGTTTAGGGGTTCGGGGTTCAGGGTTTCAGGTTTGGGGCTTAATGTAGTGGCCTAAACAATTACCAATACTGTTTTGGGGGTTCCTTTTTATAATTCTAGTATAATGGGCCCCAAAGCCTTTTCTAATTATTAAGGTCCCTACATTACGGGTTTAGGGGTTTCGGGTTTAGGGTTTAGGCCTAAACCTCTCCGAGATGGGATTCGGCAGGAGCTCAATACCAGCAACCCCTTCGGGACCGGCGGGCGCCTGCCCCGGATGGTGCTGGCATTTGGGAAGTTTGTTTCATTGCTGGTTACTGCCTCCTTTTTAGCAGTGGAATAATATGTAGAACGTAGATATATCCGGCCGTAGATACGGCGTCTCTACGGGGGCAGTACCCAAGTTTCATCGTCACTCGAAGGGGCCACCTGTCTGGCCAGGCTCAAAGGAGCAGTGAGCCATTCACGCTAGCAGCAGACTTGAGCAAAGCTACCCCGGATGATTCCGGTAGATTCCGCGACCTCACGGTTTAGGGCTTAAGAACCCTAAACCCTTAACCCTAAACCGTTAAATCCTAAACCCTTAAACCCTAAACCCTAAAGGGTTTAGGAATCAGAGGGGGTTACTTTTGAGACAAGCAGATTCGGGACAAAACGCGATGGCCGAAGCATCTAGGGCCTTGCCGCCCGACGTGGAACTGGTGGTTTTCGATACTTTGCTGCTCTTAGGGTTTAGGCTTTAGGGTTTAGGGTTTAGGGATCAGGGTTTAGGGATTAGGGTTTAGGGTTTAGGGTCATGATTCTTCTTCTTATAGTAGCTCCAGGCGATTAATCGGAATACTGTTGTTATTCTGGTTCTAAGGGCGGCTAAGGACATGGCCGGCACCACTGTGAACGACCTTGTCGATGGTGAGCCGCTGGTCATCGCAGCATTCCGGGCCACCTTGAAGGCCTACGACGGAACGGAGGTCGAGTTCGCGAAGGCCAACGAAGTACGTGGCTATGAGAAGAAGGAAGCTCTGAAGCTACTCATGAGCTCCACAAGAGGTCTGGAACGTGAAGCCATTGAAGAAGCAGAGGTTGACGTGGTGTACAAGATTTTCGAAGCAGAGCTTGAGAAGCTCAGCTGCCGTATCAACAGTGAGATTGAGGGAACATCTGCTTGCTTCCAGGAGCTGAGGAGACGAGGCATCAAAGTTTCTGGGTTGTCTTTTGGGCTCTTTTTTTCTTTTTTTTTTTTATTTCCCTTACTAGTTTGTAGAGAACCATAATTTCCCTAAGCCCTAAACCCTAAACCCTAAACCCCTAAACCCTAAACCGTGGGACCATAATAGTAAATAATTTTCCAAGGGCTTAAAGGACAACTTAGGTTTGCGTCGGCTCAGGTTTCCCCGAGCATGTTGTGGAGAGCATTGTAAAGAACCTTCGATAGCCTATGGGAGCACTTTAAACTTCTTGGCTTTATATATTATGTTTGAGCTTTTTTGGTCCCGGTTGTTGAAGAAGAGAGGAACCTGGGCTGGTCTGTGGATGGCTTCTTCTCTTCGGCGAAGCTTGGCGCTGGCCGCCCCGACCCCATCATGATGCACACAGCCATGAAGAGCTGCGATGTGCAGAGCCCCGAAAGGGTGGTGAAGATTGGCGACACAAAAGTTGACGTGGAGGAGGGGAAAAATTCTCTAAAACCCTAAACCCCCAACCCTGAACCCCTAAACCCGAAACCCTAAACCCTAAACCCTAAACCCTAAACCCTAAACGAGGAGGGGAAGAATGCCAGGGCCTGGACAGTTTCGGTGCTCACCGGCACGCAACCTCGAGAGAAACTCGAGGCCGCCGAGCCCGACTCTTCGTCATCGGTTGGGTCACCTTTTTGCCCCCTGTTTTTTAGGGCTTAGGGTTTAGGGTTTAGGGAATGTTTCACCGTCGTTTTAGGTATAGGGTTTATGTAGGGTTCAGGGTTTATGCATTTTTTCCGCCGTTTTTTTAAGGTGGCCAACCTCAATAAAGGAATAGAGCTTTCAAGATCTTTGATACTCTCCGGACCGTGAGCTAGGACTTCATCATTGAGTCTGTTGCAGAGCTGACCAGCTTGTTGAAGCCTGCCAGCTAGACCGAAGCTCGACTTCCGCCTTGCTGGGGCTGTGTCAGTGACGTTGCAAAGTCTTCGATGGCTTACGTAGAACCCTAAACCCTAAACTCTAAACCCCAAACCCTACACCCTAAATCCAAAACCCTAAACCCTAAACCCTACATCCTAAACCCTAAACCCTAAACCCTAAGTCCCAGCTGGATTCTGCAGATCTTGGGCTTTCTTGCGCCTCGCCGCCTCGCCAAAAAAATGCGAATCTCTCTTTGCCTGCTGTACCAGGGTTTAGGGTTTAGGGTTTAGGTACCTAAAACCCCAAACCCTAAACCTTAAACCCCTAAACCCTAAACCCTAAACCCCTATATAAACCCTAAACCCTAAACCCTTTAAGTAGGCTCACGAGGCCCGATGGCCCGGGGAACCTTCAGTTGGCAGGCACTTGGCCAAAGGATTCGCCAAGCTACAGGACCAGCGGACCCAGAGAGCCCAATGCCCCTTAATTCAAGAGGGGCCTTCATATTATGATTTAAGGATTATTCCTTAAATAAAGAGGGGCCTTCACATTATGATTTAAGGATTATTCCTTAATTGCGGGGTATTGGGCTCTCTGAGGAAGAGTGTCTTGGGATATGCGGGGCAGGCCGTGAGACGACGTGTGGCTTAGTCGATGTTCCGCTTGCAGGAGATGCTGTGGCAGAAGCGCAGCCGAACGCACTCGCCCTCTCAACTCTATGGTACATTGTCTAAGTCCGCCACTTAGAAACTCCGGAATACTCCGCGGCTAGCAAAACATGAGACTGCAGCTCCAGACAGAGACAGCACGCGTCGCTGCCCCGTGGGCCGAGGTTTGCAAGACATTTGTTTCGGGACTCAGACCAACAAGATGCACAGGAGCTTCTCTTCATATCCCTAAACCCTAAACCCTAAACCCTAAAAACTGTGAATCAAGCAGTCGCCACAGCATGTCTATCTGGCAGCGCCGAACTCCTGCCAGGGTAGAGTGCGGTGCTTGGACCGGTAGTGAGGCTGAGTACCTTCTGTTACCTCCTGTGCATTCTGGATTCCGTTGCCGCGCGCGCGCGCGCCGCAACTCGCACACCAGGGTCTCCTTTCACAGCTGAGCCGCTATAGTGAAAGGCCGAGAGCAGTTAAGGTCTGTGGATGCTCTTAGTGCATTGAGGTGTAGTCTTCCCTTGGGTTCCCAATTCAGAAGCCTACGTAGGATCCTTGTATAAAGGACCCGAAAATGAGATACCTCTAACTTTCAGAGCCCCCTGTTTGGAGGAGCTTCTTGCATACCTGCTAGACGGGCTGCATGAAGATCTCAATCTCGTCCAGGTGGAGCGCAAGGATCCAGCAGGGTTTAGGGTTTAGGGTTTAGGAAGTTTAGGGTTTAGGGCTTACCTGAAATCCTAAACCCTTAAATCCCTAAACCGCTAAACCTCAAACCATCAACAAACTTTAGTAACTATGAGTTCCAAGTACCTTCATTAGGGGTGTAAGTTAGCTAGTCAAAGCTACCTTGTGTCCAAACCCTAAACCCTAAATCCAACAGTTCCTAAGCCCCATGATCGTTTCAGCATTCTCTGGCAATTCCCCGGTTTCTGCCCCTAAACCCTAAACCCTAAACCCTAAACCCTAAACCGACCGGAGGACCATCGCAAGAAGGAGTCGGAACCCAAAGTGGATTCAGATGAAGAAGACGAGCGGATGGCTCAGGCTCCGGTTTTGTGCACCGGAGTTGCGGGTTTAGGTGTTCAGGATTTAGGCTTTAGGGTTGAGGGGTTTAGGGTTGAGGCTGAAGGTGCAATATACTATAACATAATATATCACAATTTAGTTTAAATAATGTACTATATTTTTCTTTTACAATTTTACATTTTAACTTTAAGTAATCTACTATATTTTCCTATTACAGTGTTTACACAATGTAATATCATATGACATAACATAATGCTCAGGTTCCAATAGAAATATTTCTTCTGACTGTCCAGCGGACTGTTCGTACGAGATCTGAGCGTACGGATCCTGCTCCTGTAGGGCCCCACTTTTGAGCTACTCATGGAGGCCTGGACCGTTTAGGGTTTAGGGCTTAGGGCTTATACCTAAACCCTAAACCGCTTCGCGGCGTCCGCCTCGGTCTGGCCGCAAGTTAATTTGGCCAACGGGTTTCGAGAGTGAAGGTGGAAGATTCAGAGGCGAATGCACAAGAGGGCCATGGGCGTGGCTTAGACCCTGAAGCCCTAAACCCCTAAACACCTAGACACTAAACCCTAAACCCTAAACCCTAAACCCCTAAACCCTTAACCCTAAACCCTAAACCCTAAACCCTCAATCCTAAACCCTAAACCCTACAGCATGGTGAGGGATTGAGAGGAGGGAGAAGAGGTTACTCTTGTGCTGCTTGGGGTTTAGGGGTTCAGGGTTTGGGGGTTAGGGTCATTCGTGGAGGGGGTTGTTCAACAGCTTTACTGCCGACCATGGACAAGTTTTGTGATTTGTTACTTATCTTTCTGATCTACTACTACCATGTAATGCAGTGTGCTCGACCATTACATTCGATAGCGCATGCAGCGTCACCCCTGACAGCTCGAGCGAGAGAAGGGCGAAGAGTACGTCGCTGCCCTGCTGCCGCCTTAGTGCCTCGTGTTTTCCCGGCCCGGTGTAGCCGTACTTAAAGGATCATGGGACTTAGTAAGTAGGGTTATAACTAAGGTAACTATACTTATAACCTATTATAACCCCAATTAAGGGACTTATAACCTTACTTGCTAAGTCCCATGATCCTTTAAGTAAGCCCTCAACCGATCTGCCGTTGCAAAGGACTTGGATGAAGCATCTGATGCGGCATAAGTCTGTCCTTGTGGATCTTTTCCAGGCAGGGCTCAAAGAGAAAGCTCCCCATGTCTCCTAAGCCCTAAAACCCTTAAGCCCCTAAACCCCTACGCCCTAGACCCCTAAACCCCGAACCCCTAAACCCCGGAAACCCCCGAACCCCTCAACCCCTAACGGCCCAAACCAAAAACAACACCCTAAACCCCTAAACCCGAGACCCCCAAAACCCTAAACCCCAAAAGCCCTAAACCCGAGACACCAAAAACCCTAAACCCTAGACCCCAAAACCCCTAAACCCGAGACACCAAAAGCCCTAAACCCTAGACCCCAAAAACTTTAAACCCTAGACCCCAAAAGCCCTAAATCCTAGACCCCAAAAGCCCTAAACCCGAGACAGACCCAAAAACCCTAAACCCTAGACCCAAAAACCCTAAATCCTAGACCCCCAAAAGCCCTAAACCC
>CAJNDV010031261.1:9934-34240 GCA_905221635.1 Symbiodinium sp. CCMP2456 | reverse complement strand
GGGGGGTACCATATATATATATACACGTGTATGCATACCGCAAGATTCTGTGTTGCAGGAGTGCCGGCCTCTTACCATTTCTGGAGACAGCTATCCTTGGCTGTGCCAATACGGACCGCCTACTCTAACTCCTATATGCTTGCTTTTTGGCTAGCTCTTGAGGTGGACATTGTCCGGCTGTTGGATGGCACCCGCCGGTAGTGGCAGTGGTTGCAGTGCGAATTGCGGCATTTTGGAAGCGGAGGCAACAGTTGCTCTGGTAGTAGATCATGTCAGTCGCCGTCATGATGTGGGCTTCCTTCAACAGTCTTTGCACTTATGGTAAGCTGCAGTTGAAAGTATTTTGTGCATGCATGTTTCGATTGAGGGCATGACGGAGCAAGTCTTTGACCAATGCCTGGCCAATGGTAATGCCCCCTACGTCGACAGATCTCACGGACCTTCCTGGAGGATTGTTTGTTACAGCTCTGCAAGCAAGCAGAAGCTTTCCGGATTCGTCCATGGGCACCAGACCCCAGATGTAAACTTTGTCCGTGAGATTGTGCTCTCCCTGCTCCGGCCTCAGCCGAAAGCAACTCCTGCAGCACAGCTCCAACTCCTGAAGCCCTGAAGCATACAGCTTCATGGGGGTGTGCTGACTTTGGAAGACCCACCCCCTCACCTAACACAGCCAACTACAACCAAAGCCCAGAACCAGAAATTCTGACAGGGGGCCATAGAACATGGCCAGTGCCAGAGCGGGATAGACAAAGATCGCAAGGTCAAGCCCGAAATCTAATGCCCAGATGCCTGCGCCCGGCGTTAGGTGTCTTCCTTTAGCCGGAGCTGGGAACGTGATTTTTGCATGCACGTAATTCAACCTCCGTCTGTCGCGGGTGCATCCGCCAGGCTTAATGCGAACGTCCCCGACCGCTAGAGTGGTGCGATGTTCCGCTTAATTCATAATCGATTCTACGCATATTGTCTTTGGCAGAAAACTCCCAAACACGGAACCCTTTGCACGAGATCAGCCTTGGAGCAGCCACGTCCCGGCCCTATGTCGAGTCAACATTTCGAAAGATCCAGGCAATGAATGAAGATTGCGGTGACGGGAAAATACTTCCGAATCTTTGCAAGCACGTCTCTGACTCGGAGGCGAATAAAGGTCGGCCCACGGAAGAAAGGAGCCGAAGCTGTTGTGGTTAAGGCTGCGTGTTGACTGTAGCTAGGGATGGAAAGGGCTGTGCTGTATGCTTCCAGTTGTCAGTTTGCGCTTGGTTGTATAGCCCGCGAGTAGCAGACGTGGAGCATTCGGTATACATCCGGACCAGGGACTGCAATGAAGCGGACTTGTCAGAGTTCTGTGACTTCGACACACTTCAACAACTTGTACGCAGCCCGTTCATAGAGTTATGGCTTGGTGTGAGGAAGTACGGTTGCCCTCTGCCCAGGAACCTTCCCGGCAACAGGAGGGTCAAACAAGCAGGTGGCATCAATCAGGGGTGGTATCGGTCTATGCTATCGGTGGCAGAAGGAACAGCTGTGCAAAGAGATCCTGATGGATCCGGCCCTTGTCGTCGGCTCCACAAAGGCCACGGCATCCTTTGGAGGGCTTTGGGCAAAGAGCACGGTGTAGGACCACAGTGACGGCAACTACGAAAGGTACTCGTGGTCATACTTTGCTTTCCAACTGACTGTACATCTGTGTGCATTCCGCCTCTGTCCCTGTTTGTTTGTTAGTCTGGTATCCAGCACCGATCTGAATCCACACCCTTATCCCGCTGTGAATGGTGGTGTGTCCATGGATTTGAGCTAGATAGCTAGTCCGACCCTGTGTTCAGGCCTCAGAAGGTTGAAATCTTAATCCGAGACCCTCGACAACGGCAGCTCAGTTGAAATGTCAGAACTCAATCCCCAAGCTGCAGCACTCTGAACCCTAATATTCCCTTCAGGCGTCAAAGGTCACGGCTATAGCCTCGACCGTTACAACGGATGGATTTGCCTTCCGTCACTTCGACTGCTTCTACTCCCAAGCCTTGAGCACCTATCGAGTTCATCCGTGGAACAGCTAGTTTTGCGACTACTCGACAGTTAAGCCAGATCTGGGCAATTGGATTTTGCGGTGAAGCGAAGCTGGCACAAGTCTCCGTTGGCTCGGACACCTTCGGAACATGTTCAGTGTGGAAGGAAACAGATATGGAGGCTGCACACTTACTGTAGCTAGGTAAAATTGACGGTTGAGGAGGTGAAGGCCAGGCTTGTCCTTCTTACAGGACGGATCGGTTTAGACACTTTCTTTCTGCGCAGACGCGCGGGCACCCCGCATGCATTTTATGCCCTGGCCAGACACTGCAGTGAAGCTCTCCAGATCTCACATAGATTCACATAGATGCTCTTGAAATGTCACAGCGATCGGACTGCTGTTAGACGTGGCTCCATACATGGTAAATGACACCGACAGCACACGCGACTTATTGTAGCCGGGGGCTGGGCTTCTGACTACTACTTGAAAGTACTTCAGATTTTTAGTATCGGCATGACTCTTACGACGAGCGAGCAGCCTTAAGTTATGGCTGAGAATGTGGTGACAATTCATGAAGAGCAACTACCGCAACCAGAGACTTACCCAGCATCACAGAAAGCTCAGGCAACGTTACCATGCAGGGAGAAAGGTTCACGACTTTGAGCAGCACACGGAACAGCCTTGTACATTGCACACCGAACCCGATGGTATGAGTAAGCCTGTGCTTGTTTCGCGGAATCTTACGGTAAGCTCGACCCTTTTGCGCCTCCGGCGGTCCTCCGGCAGTGGGGCTCTAGGACCCTAGGAATGCTGGTGCCGCCAGATGACCCGCGCAGGCCACACAATCCGGGAGAGACACAACGTAGGACCAGAGGTCGGTGCATCTTCCACAACGCACTGGTGACACTAGTGGCTAGTGAGCATACACTGTCTCTACTTGAGTGTATGTCCGTCTTGACTTCCTTATTACCTTTGAGTTTAGGCCGTCTTCAGCATGTAATTCTTGTTGTGTGTGTATGTGCGCCTGCAGTAGCTCTCAACATATACATGCTCGCACTTTCCACCCGTGTACGTGCGCGCTCCTAGCACCAGGCTTCGGGATTTCGACAGCTTGAACGGATGCGGCTTGTTCCACCTTTCGTTTGGATGTACTGATCGGCGCCATGGCGAAAGTGTCTTTTGTCTGTCAGAATTCGAATCTGCTACGTAATCCGGCTCGAACCTTGGATCGCAAACCCCTGAAGCCGCCAAATCCCGAGACCTTTATGTCTTAAGCCAGCGCTCAGGGGTTGCGTGTTACTCTGGGCGGATGTGCAGGCAGCTTGACGAGAAGGCTGCAGCAGCATATCCGACGCTTCGACTCTTGGCCTATGCAACGACAGCGCACGCTGGGATCTTCGAGGCTCAAGAACTGACTGGCGCCTCCGAGTTTGCCAGTCTTTCGTCAGAAACAGTGTTGTAAAGGACCCTTGGCCCCAGAGTAGTATCTTGTGCCCATACGCTCCAAGAATCTCATCCTTGCCATCATGATGTACTGCAGTGAGCAAGTTGAAGTAATCTCAGATCGTGTAAAGGCATTCTCGTCCGAGTTTCAAGACGCCGAGGTAGAAGCCAGAAAGATTGAACATCACTGTATGACCCAAGGTAAAGTATAGAGAGTCTATCTCGACTCCCGAATCCATGTTCCAACTTTCCGGGGTCCCGGTGCCCAGCCCTAAATCCATGAAGCCGAATACCATAAAGTTTTAACGCCTTGACTCCAAGGACTTCAGCCGCAGCTTGAACCCTTGCAGAAGGCGATGGAGGAGCAGCCTCACCTCAAGCGCTCGTGAGAATCAACGCCGTCTTGTAGCCCGGTAGCTCAAGGGGCTTTGCACTTGCCACAGTACTTCTCGGGTACAAGATTTGGAAGCTCGATTTCGGTCATTTCCGCATGACGAGACCGGCTGCGATCGAAAGTCCTTCACAGGCTTTCTACCACGGGCTTTGGTTCTTCAATCAGAGCATCACCATTTTCCCTGCTTTGAGCAGGAGCGCCTTTCGGCTCTGCAGCGTCAAATGGCGCTGAAGTCGGACCCTTACACAGCATGGATATTAAATGATGTGTGTTCGAATCTCCGATGTGCATGTGTGTTGCATCCTCGTTCAACTCCCAGACACTGTGGCTGGAAAGTAGACTCCGTGGACCTTCCAATCGGCCAGAGATTAATTGGATTCCGATCTGTTCTTGACCCCAGCTCAACATTAGACATCTTCAACCCTAAAGCCCAAGGCTTACAGACTCTAGACTCACCTTGAACTCTTCCGAAATCCTATTTCAGGCAGCGGGACAACATACGAGAGCTCAATGAGCTGAAGCGCAAGAACGAGCAGCCTCCCGACGGCAGCCGTGCCAAAGTCGTGTCGGGAAGGGCCCCTGTTGGAAGTGTGAGTTTAGAGTTTGGTGATATTTAGGGGTGAGGGGCTGGATGTGACCTCGAAGCATAGTGGACCAATGTTGAGATCAACAACGCAATATTGATGTCAACCGCGCACGTGTAAGCATAATCGGTACACAGTAGTTATGTATGTAGACATTCCCACATACACACACATGCGCATACATATACATATACATATACATACATACATACATACATACATACATACATACATATGTGCTTAAATACATGCATATGCACATATATATATGTTTATTTGTTTATACGCATATATGTACACATACATACATGTATATGCATATACATACATGTGGCGTGTGTACACGTATACATGCCTGTGAATATAGACACACATATCTGTCTATCTGTCTATCTGTCTATCTGTCTATCTGTCTATCTATCTATCTATCTATCTATCTATCTATCTATCTGTACGTATATATGTATGCATATACACATACACGCACACCCACGCAAATACATACATGCATGCGTACATACATACATACGTACATACACACATAAACACAAGCAGTCAAGGAACAATCAAGCAAGCAATCAATCAATCGTCGGTCAGTCAGTCAATCAATCAGTCAATCAGTCAGTCAATCAATCAATCAACCAACTATCCAGCCAAGCAAGCAAGTAAGCAAGCAAGCCAAGCCAGCAAGCAAGCAAGAAATCAACGAATCACTCACCGACTCACTCAATCAATCAGTCAGTCAGTCAGTCAGTCAATCATTAAGTCGTTCATTCGTTCGTTCGTTCGTTCATTCGTTGATGCCTTCATTCATTCCTTCCTTCTTCGTTCGTTCAGTCAGTCAGTCAGTCCCTCATCATACATATTGCCTGTCTTGTATTTGCTTTCGTCTCTGTCGGGTCAGCCCCCTTTGTGTTGTGCCCTTCAGCATCCACGTCCATTGGCAGAGACCAGGTGCGCTGTATGGTTTGAGGGTTAGGAGGCTTGCTGCTGATGTTCCAACTTTCTGACAGTTGTTGCAATAGGTGCATAGTCGTTTCCCTCTACTAATATGAAACGCCCCTCCTCACCGCAATACACAAACTCGAAACATGTTTTGGTAATTTTGGGGGGCTTATGTCCGGAATCCTGCTCCTGCTTTTGTTCTGCTCCTTCCCTGCTGTTGCTCCTGCTGCGGCTTGTTCTCGTTTTGCTCTTGCTGTTGCTCCTGCTGCGGCTCTTGCTCTTGCTGATGATTTCCGGTGGTTCTTCGGAAAGTTGCTATATTATTGTGCGGGGATGTTTAATACGAGGTGGACGCCATTACAAGAACACATACACATAAATGCACATAAGCATACGGATAAGAATGTAAACGTAAGCACACGTGTCAAACATAAACGCATGTATGTATGCATGTATGTATGTATGTATGTATGTATGTATGTATGTACGTATGTGTGTATGTGTGTATGTGTGTATGTACGTACATGTGTATGAATGTATGTGTGTATGTACGCATATCTACCTACTTATCTGTCTATCTACCTATCTATCTGTCTCTTCACCTATCTATCTGTCTATGTATCTATCTGTCTGTCTAATCTAATCTAATTAATCTAGTCTAGCCAGGTCTAATCAAATTTAGTCTAATCTACCTATCTATCTGTCTGTCTGTCTGTCTGTCCAACTTTGTGCCTGCCTATCTATCGCATAGATAAAAAGAGCCTCCGAGGCTGGAGCGCGTTCTCCTCGAGCGGGAGCGGCGGTCGAACTTCGCACAGACTTTGCTGGTCCACGGGCAGAATCTGGGTCTAAGGGCATAGTAGCATAAGATTCGTGGTTCAGGGTTGGGGCGAATCTGTCGTCCGCCAGCCTCAATTAGAGCCCTAGATCCCTGGATAGACCTCCAGAGTGCCGTGTCTCAGGAAAGAAATTGGGGTTTACTTTTCGGCCAGGTGGTCAGAAGAAGGTGTCGTTGGCTCACTGCATGTTTCCCTCGATGCACGTGTTTGCATTTCGTATCATCATCATCATCATCATCATGATCATTAGCATCATGGTCCATGGTCATTGCCATCCCCATATCGGTCCTGCCATATCATAACCTCTTGACCTGAAGTCCTTCTCGGGCCTTTGACGTGGAGCCCCTGCAGGCTCAGCGGGGAGCGCTGCCGGCAGAGGAGATGCGCCTTAGCTTCGACACGATTTTCTTGAGGGTCGCGAGCCACTTTCAACGAGCTATGGAGCTTTGGAAGGGGGTTCACAACGGTTGTATAGGATTTTATTCTAAGGGGTTTAGGGGTCGGAATTATTGCAACTCGGGCTTAGGAGACGGGGAGCTTCTGAAAGACGAGGGTTCTGTCTCAGGGCCTTGTCGTGTTGGGATTGCGAGCAGGGTCCTTAGCTTTGTCATGTCCTGATTTCCTATCAATCGAGGTGTGCATTCTGCTTTCCCTGCAGTGCTGCAACACCAAGATATTGGGAACTAAACAGACGCGAACAGGTTGCGAACATCAAGTTGCGAAACCGAAATGGCACAGCCGGAATTGAATAGATTCCAATCTCAAACAGCGCAGGCAGGAACCACAATAGTGGACCTTCAGCTGTAGACCTGGAGGGGTCTTACACTGCCCGAAAAAGCCCGAGTGCCCGAAAACGCCACATGTTGTCCCAGCATACAACTTTCCCAATCTGCCTAGGTCTGGGATAGACCTCCAGCGCGCATGGCATTTGCCCCAGATTTCGAGATAAGAGCTCTTCTCCTGAACTGACGACGAATCGGAGTTTTTTCTGTATTGACACGTACGCAGGTCTTCAGCTTTCCATTGCATAGGATATAAATAAATAAATAGATAAATAAATAAATAGATAAATAAATAAATAGATAAATAAATAAATAAATAAATATATATATATATATATATAGGTAGATACACAGAAAACATAGATGTGTATATATATATATATATGTGTGTGTGTAATATACATATATGCACATATATATATATATATATCGTACTATATATACATATATGTACATATATACATATATAAATGCAGAGAGGTTTGGTGTATGCTGCCTGCGGTTCACATCTTGCAACATCTGTGACAAAAGACTTCTTGATCCTAATCTGGTATCTACGCATCCACTTGTGTTCCTTCCTCGGGACCTCGCCTTCGCCCTCTGTGGGAACGAGCGGACACCTGCAGCACGAACGAGAGCACTCGCTTCATGTCTACTCCACAGCGCTTCGTAGCACTCGTAGCTAACTTGCGGACCGGGGTTGGGTTCGGGCAAACTCCAACCCTAACCTTGCGGAGTTCGGGTTAACCCCACTCTAACCCAACTCTGACCCCAGGTTGGGTTCGGGTTACTCCAATACACCTGGATTGTCAAGACGACCTCATCGAGAAACCGACACCGATCACCCTCGACCCGCATGCGCGGCCTGTGCCAACCGGAAAGAACCGATATTCTGGAATCTGCAAGAAGGGTGACGTTGGTTGTCGCCGATGTCATTGTGTTTGCTTATGCTGCTGATCACGATGACGACGATGCTGAGCGTGCTGGTGGCACCATGCTGGTGCTGGTGAGGTGATGATGGTAATTACTTGCTTACGAAGGGGATGCGGGTATCGACAGTGAGAAAGACACTGACGATCGTCGTGGAGATGAGCCTGAACGGAGAATGGTCATGATGATTTTGATGACCAGGATGATGGTGGTGATGATGAAGGCAGTGACATTGACGTTGACACGGCTAGCAGCTTCCTTGTTCATCTCATATGTATATATATATATACACACACCAAAACACACCATCGTCACAACAGTTACCATTTTTGTCCTTGGCTAACGGAGTCAGGAGATTGGGTCAAGGTTTGAAGAGCACCTGTCTTAGACAGGTGGCTGGAACAAAGAGCGGAACTCCTCAAGGACGGGAGAAACTCTTGGTTTTAATGCCCGGCTCCTTTTACTGCCTGCGTCGTCTCTTTATGTGTTTATATGAAAGCCAGTGGACAGGAGCTGCGCCCCTTTGGCCACCTGCCTCGCTGGAAGCCTACCAGCTTCGCCGCGCCACGGCCGCGGCGGGAGATGCCGAGGGAGCCAGAAAGAGACCTGACATGATATTTTATTTAGAGCCGTCAGGGTTTATGCAGTTTGGGATTCAGGGTTGAAGGTCACTCTGGTGTCACTTCCACCCGCTTGTCTGCAAGGTCGCAGCTCTTGTGTTTTCTGTGGGCATTTCTTGGCTTGCATCGGAGTGATGTGGGAAGTGGGTGCAGACTGATGTTGGCTTCATAGTGCCGAACTACGCCCTCAAAACTTGCCAGCGTTGTTTGTGGGTTCAGAAGCCTCGGATCTGAGCGCTTACAGCTCGGCACTGGTACTGCAAAGTGCTGTCCGATATCCGATATTGATTCTTGGCACCCTCTCGGATCCCTGCCTCAGTCACAGGCCCAAGAGGCCCGCTAATCACCCAAAAGAAGAATCGCAAGGAGTCAAAGAGCTTTGTTAATGTAGGGGTCTGAATAATTACCAACACTAGTTTGGGGGCTCCATATTATCATTAGAGTATAAGGGGCCCCAACACCCTATTCTAATTATTAAGGCTCCTATACCCGAAAGTCATATAGTAGGTTTTATAGATCCCCTTAAGGAACCCCTTAAAGGAACCCCCCCCCAAAAAACCCTAGTCGAATCATTAAAAAGGCACCTAAAAGTCAATTTCCTGGTCGAGCTGAGGAGAACCTCCAAGAGAGATCTCGCGGGAAGTCTCGCGGGAGATGTCCTCCCGGGAGCCGTCGAAGGCGATCTATTTGCTCTTGTCCTTTAAGGCCCTTAGTTCTGGTACTGTAGGGGTTTATTTGGCCTCGGAGTTTGGGGTTTTGGGTTTACTTGTGGCCTTGGATTCTATTGTTTTCGGTTTTTTTGGGGTTTCAGCATCTTGTTGCTAGGGAGGGTCACTGTTCTTGTGCTACTCGCCGCTGTATACCTATTTGAACGAAGTGCTTGCTGTAGGCGCGCTGTGGCGGACTGAGGGTGGACCGCCTAAAAGCCCTGTAAGTCAACCCCATGTATACCCTTGTAAACCCGTGTGAACCCTCAATTCTTCGAAATTCGAGAGCCAGAGATGGAGGATCCGGGAAATTCCTTTTTTTTACGGCTTCTTGGCCCCCAGACTGGATCGGCTTGAGCCTTTGAAGCCTAGACCCTACGGCCCTAGAGCCAAGTAGATTTTCCACAGATTTGCAGGGATCTCCAGTGTGACAGCACCAACAAGTATGTGGGAGAGGGTAGTTTACAGCGTAGAACTTCGCCCTCTTACACTGGACATGGGCTGGTGGAGAGTTTGCAGTGTTCATGACCTTTGTTGTTAGAACTTGGGCCTCATCGGGCGTCGAGGATTGGTTTTTGAGTTTGGTGTGCTTCAGAGAAACAGGGGAGGGGATGTCATGGTGCGGTCTGATGCAGGAGATGTTCAAAGAGCCGCCAAAGGAGATGCCAAAGGAGCCACTGAGGCCGCCAGCCAGCGATTCCCAGGAGGACGGCCGCAGAGTTCCTTGATCCCTCTCTTCGATTGCCTTGAGAGCACAAAGCGCTGAACGCTTGGAGCCCTGGAGGAGTCAGAAGCCGTAAGCTGCCCGGGAAGCAGCTACCACTCCCTGACGCTTCGTCTGGTTTGGGGTTTCTGTGTTTCTGCTGTGGGTTTGCGTGATGCCTTGAAGGTCTTGCGGTTGGAGGTGCAGGGTTTGTAGGATGACTCAGTGAGACTGTCTGTGCTAGGGTGTCGGGAACTGTTTCGGTTTCGAGGTTATCAACAGCCTTTGTTTGGTACAGTTGAGCAAAGTTCAGCAAGGCAGGCGATTCAAGCTCTGCTGCTTTTGCATTGGCAAACTGCTTGAAAACAGCTCCCTCTGACAATACCGGAATTCGCAACCGTCACTCAGCGCAACCCGCAGAAGCCAAAGCCAGCGTGTTGTGACAGTGCCTACATGCGCGCGGTGTTTTCGGGAAGTTATCGGTCTTCGCGAAAGTGTGAGTCCAGTTTGCGGCTGCTTACATGCGTGTTTGTCCACCATCCGATCATCTGAGGAGCGAGTGACTTGCTTTTGGCTTCTTTGGCCGCTGGAGCAACCCATGTAAAGGTAGAGAGGCGCAGAAACGTGCCAGAACGTCAGAGTTTGCATAGAGAGCTCCAGAAATTCAGTGCTCTCCAGCGGCCTCAAGGAATTCGAGGACTCGGTGGCTCCTTTTCTGGCGCGTGCTCGGAGACCTTGGCTTGATGCCTGTCCTTGGTATGGGCTCCGAATTTGTTGCCAATGCTGTAACTTTGTGCTGCCGCTCTCGTGGTGGGATCCTCACCCTGCAGATCTTGATCTAGACACCAAGAGCGAAGGACTAGTATGCTTGTCAGATCACACCAAGAGCGCTGCCAGCTAGCCTCTCCAGAAGGATGCCCGGAGGAAAACAGAGAACAGAAGGTCAGCGCATGGGTCATGGACTTCGACAGCATCTGTGACAAGTGCAAAGAATCGAGTCAAGCCGGCTTGTGGCGTCTCATGACCACAACATGAATCTGGGTCTTCTCTAACAGCATATATATATATATATAGGATATTCCGGTGTATATAAATATGGTTTTATATAATATACGTATCAAAATTTTTTCTATATCTATATTCCATATTATACATGTATATGGAGAGACAGAGAGAGAGAGAGAGAGAGAGAGTCCCTGTGGAAGAAGAGAGAGAGAGAGAGAGAGAGAGAGAGAGAGAGAGGGCGCCGGGAGCGCGAGGGGAGGGTGCAATCCCTCTCTCTCTTCACCTTTTGTGAGAGAGAGAGAGAGAGAGTCCAACACCCTGCACCACTGCACCACAGCCCTGGCGAAAGAAAAAGAGAGAGAGAGAGAGAGAGAGAGAGAGAGGGAGGGAGCCAGACGGAGAGAGAGGGAGAGAGACTGCAAAAGTGCAGTGCAATGCCGCCGCAAGCTCTCACGTAGAGAGTTAAACGGACAAGCCAGACATGCATGTGCTTAGGAGGCCAAGGTATGCGTCAGGCTACGACAAGTGCTGTCCGTTCACCTGGTGTCCTTCTGAACGGTTTGCGGCCACGGGGAATAGCACCTACACAACCGCTGACGGTGACTGCAAAACATCGTGCAGCAGAACTCGCATCGAGAGGGGGTGATCCACCCATATTGCAACGTGCCCCAAGCAGAAGCACTTCACAACAAAGCAAGGGAGCCGGCATCTGGGGAAGGTTTCACCCATTGCATGGAGCACCCAATGCTCACCATCGGCAGGCGGCCATCCTTTGACCCGACCCGATGTCCCAACACCGCTTGTTCGAGTTCGTGCTTTGTATGGCCTTTTGTAGTTGAGGGTTTGTTGATGGGCTGGTTGACCTTTAATTCCCAAGCCTCGAAGCCGGAACGCCACGAGCCCGAATCACACGATTCTGCAGTCGACTCTCCAGCAGTGCCATTCATCATCGTCATTACCTGGCGCAACTAGGTCTAGCAATCGTGCGAAGTGCATGTCCCTGATGCGGGAGACTCCCAGAGTTCAGATTCCAAAGCAGATTCGAACGGAAGCTCCCTCATTTCTTAGCAAGCCAGCCGTGCAGTTGCGAAGGCGACTAGGGTGAGCTGAAGCAGCAATGGACCTCACCACGATCCTTGGCTGCAGTCGAGTCTTACAATTTTCTGTCCCGTGCATGTGGGGCTTGGGGTCAGATGGGGCTCTGACCCTCAAGCCCCAAAAAGCTGACAAATCCTAAGTGAAGCTCTAAGAACCCTAAAGCTCCAGAAAACCGTAAAGCCCTGCATCCTAAAGCCTTGTAATGCCTGATCCCTGAAACTCCGAAGCCGAGTGTGTCACATGCTGTATTGTCCAGTGTTCTCTCATTACAACGTGTTCTCAAGACATGCGAGGTTGAAGTTAGGGATGGGTGAACAGACCAGCTCTGGTCCCAGATGGGTGAAAGGGGGACGGTTGGTGGTCATGCGGTGGTGAATCCCTCCAGCACCCCTTTCGCCTGCCCCCAACTCTGCGTGAGCATCCCGACTAACAGTAACATGACGGAGTGAAACGAGGGGTCAAGAACAGAGAAACTCCGAAGCCCGAAGCGCGTGGCTTTGTGGATCTGAGGAGCCGTGGCTTTTCCTGGGCCAGGCGGGCGACAGGCGATCTCCGAGTAGAGTCTCTGGTTCTTCTTGAATTCGAAACGCGTTCCATCTTAATGGGGGCTTCGCTGCTTAGCCTAGCCTACAACTGGTC
Organism: Symbiodinium sp. CCMP2456; assembly: GCA_905221635.1. Classification (NCBI taxonomy): domain Eukaryota; class Dinophyceae; order Suessiales; family Symbiodiniaceae; genus Symbiodinium; species Symbiodinium sp. CCMP2456. The sequence continues at coordinate 21,549 of CAJNDV010031261.1, read as the reverse complement.
GGGTCTTTGACCTTGCATGCTCCTTCTTCTCTTTTGACAGGTCGCCGGGTGACCTGCTCGCAGCAAGAATGCTGCAGGTAATTTGCGTGCGTGTTGTGCGGAATCCCATGTGATGCTGCTGTTGTGAATGGACAATATTGTCGCAGTTCGACTGCCGCAGTCCTAACCTGGATGGCGACGATGAACTCTGTGTTGTCACCTGATCAACCTCCCATTAACTGCCGTAGTCCTGAACCCCACATCCCAAACCTCGAAATAAACCCCCCAAAATCCATCAAAGCCCAACAACACCTGCTTCTATACAACCCCTGTATCACCACGTCGAGGCAGCTCGACCGGCCCCTGCCTGGACATCGAGAACCTCCTTGATCCCGAGCTCAAAAAGAGGACCGAGAAGACCGGTGGTTGTAGAGACCAGTTTAGGGTTCATTCAGAGTTTGGGGTTCTGGTTTTAGATGTTATGGTTTCGGAGGCTCTTGGGTTTAGGGTGCACAGTGTAAGGTATCGGTTGCCGGAGCCCATCGGAGCCCAGTACACTGCTGTGCACTGTGCACGTGACGTACGGCCGTCAGCTCTGCGCACATGAGTTGGCTTCTGAACTGACGTAGCATGATCATGAGACATTCGTAGGAATCCCAAATTTCGGCACAATCGATGGTAAGGATCATTCCAGGCAAGCATCCACATAAACAGTGGTGTTCCCTGGTTGCTACACTTCTTGTTTCCTTATGTGCCCTCTTACCTTAACTTTCTCTTTGTAAGGAGCCACTGGGTGCAAGGTTTGAGGTAGGACCTTTGCCGGTGCGCAGAAAGCCTAAAGGGCTAAAGCGCAAACACCCCCAAGGCATTGCAGTCTTAGACCTTTTCAGGCTTAAGCCCGGAAGCTCCACACAAGCCTCTAAAGGGGTTTTCCGGCCTGTCCTCTCGAGGTCTGACTGTCCCCTCAGATATGCTATAGCTAACTCCCGAGCCGCCTACCATTTATTCAGGCACGTAAAGCTCAAACCCTAAACCCCTAAACTCCTAAACCCTATAAACCATGTAAACCCTAAAACCCCTACAAAAGCCCAAAGCCTAACGCCTGGCCTATCTTGTATCTCGTGTGCGAAGGCTTGGGGAACCACTGGAGCGACCACTCAGGGCCGCGCGGCCCCAGAGCCCACACGAGGCCTGGCTGGGGCCTTCTTTGGGTTTAGGATTTAGGGTTTAGGGTTTAGGGAAAAGCCGAGTCTGGGGCTGGAAGGTTGGGGTTTCGCGGCCTTTCGGTGTTTTTTGGGGATGTTGGGTTTCGAGTTTCGGGGTTTGGGTTCGGGGTTAGGTGCTGTAATACTTACTTAAAAGGGTTCAGGGTAATTGGTCTGTTCGGGGGAAGGGCAGGGGTTGATTGCTTTTCGTCGGGGTGGAGTTCTGGAGACTGGTTTCCAGATATTCGAATTCAAGAGATTAGGGTTCAAGGATCTGGTGCTCTGCGACTGCCAGGCACAGTTGATGAGTGAGCTGTACGCCCGCATCGCCCAAAAATGCGGCAAGCCCCTCCTGGATGAGGTTGCAGGTGGCTGCCCCAGTGATTGAGCTTCAAAGTCGATGATTGCTTCGGGTTCAGTGGTTTCGTTTCGGTGTTCTCTTGTGACAAATGAGGTACGTCTCACGCCGAGAAGAAATGGGAATTTCAGCAAAATGTGACCCGGGTATGATCTGATCCTGAGTACAGTAGTAAGATCGTTGCAAAACGGTAAGCCGGTATGGTAAGGACCGCCCGAAGTTTCAGAAACTCAGGTCCGAACAGCCACGAGCGTTTCGATGCCAGCTTGGAGAATGCAGCCCGGTTGACCTTCCATACGTTCGGAAGCCGGGGCATCTGCAATACCTACTTAGATCATATATATATACACACACATATGTACATACATACATGCATGCATACATACATGTATATACAGAAATACACGTTTATGCATGTGTATATATATATATATATGTGTGTGTGGATCTCTGCATGTGAGTCCACACAATATACGTAGCTTGATCGGATAGCGACGTTTGCGACATATCGGAGTACATTCTAGAGAAGACATGAAGCTAAAGTCCATCGGCTTATGCTTGAAACAGCTAGTCTGAGACGCCCAAGCCGGATCCCAGGTTTCAGGTTTAGTCTAACCAGTGTTCAGGGTATAGGGTTTGCGGTGTAGTTTACGGTTCAGGTTTTAGGTTTTGAAGTTGAGTTCAGAAGGGTTTGGGGTTCAGTTTAGGGTTTGGGGCTGGGGGGTTGGTTTAGGCTTTAGGGGGCCTCGATCCTCAGGAGACATCCGCTGAAACATGAGGCCACGCGCGTCTTCGACGCCATCGTGACAGAGGAGCTGGCACAGCAGGCCCTGCCTGAAATACGGCTCAAGGCTCTGTGGTCTCTAGGGCTAGGGTTGTGGTCCAGGATGCAAGGTTTGGGGTTCTGACTGCAGATTTTCAACCCTGCAGACTAGAGCGTTCACCCACGCCAACTACACTCATCATGGTCATCCCCAGCCATTGCAGCACCGCGTGTTTCAAGTGCAAGCTCCGACGTTCCCAGCTCTCGGGGCCTCGAAGGACGAAACCACCTTCAAGCACCCAGAAGCACGAAAAATGCCACCCAGCACCCCGCTGTTGATGGACAGTATATCTTGTCGTGGTTTAAGTAACTCGTTGAAGCTATGGGAATTCTAGCAGGATTGCGCGCATCTGGGGTAGCTAGCCTAAGCTTCCCCCTTCAAGGAGCCAGTGTAGGCGAGAAAGTGCGAAGACAGAGCAGCCTGTCTCGAATCACTAGACCAAAGTCGAAGCCCCAACCCCATACCCCATACCAGGATGCGACCCTCAGCAAGGATGTTCAGCCGTGCCCTCATCTCTCGCAGATGTCGTTCAGGCTGCGAAATCTCGAGGCTACCTGCATTCTGAATGGTATCCTCAGTGGTTATAAGGCCGAGAGGCCTGGGTTTGAGAGCTTCATGACCCGTGGTTGTTGGAATCTCGGGTCTACGTAATTGAGGAAGCCTAGAGGTTTGCACCTTGTCTTGGGATGCTGCAATCGGTGCGCGCTGTGTTGCCGTGCGTCTCGCGAGCACTTTTGGTTTAGCTGTACCCACCGGTGCAGCCGCCCTGATGTGAACAGCACATGCCATGACTAAGAGGTCCTGCCCTTGCACGGAAAGCCGACAACAGCTTGCATTTCAGGCCAGGTCGATCAGACTGCAGTGCCAGGCAGCCTTTGGAGCGTTTCCTAGCACGAGGTACAATCCATAAGTGGCGCCCTTGTGGTCCACACCCAACAACCATTCATCCGGCATCATGAAGTCGTCGAATTGCGGCGTTGTCTTGCTGACAAGCTACCTCAGCTCCTTCTTGCACGTGCAGCGTCGGCAAGTAGCGGAGTGGTTTCCTCCGCCATGGCTGGCTGATGCTGTCCTCCCTGCTGAAGCGGAGGCTCCCCAGTATCCATGCAGTTCAGAAACTGATGTATCCACATCTGTAAGCATGCACATGTTTGTTTGCTTGCCTGCCTTTCTGCGTGCCAGAGCCTGTCAGCCTCTCTGTGTGCTACCTGTCTGTGGAATGCCTCCCTTCCCTTTAATGTATCGCTCTAGACCTTGCAAGGCTCTCGGAAGTCAATCAAGAGCCCGATCTCAAAGGTTAAGTCCCTCGCCCTCAGCCCCTACCCGTCATCCCAATGCTGCATCCGAAACGTGAACCCAGAGCACCCGATACCCCTGCGTTAGGGGATCTTGAATCAAGGGGTACTCCACTGGCTCATTTGGAAGCCGGAGCCTTCAGACCCTAAGCCCTACACCCCGAATCCTAAACACAAGCACCCTAATGTAGGGCCTAATTAATTACCTATACTATTTTGGGGATCCCTTTTTATAATCATAGTATAATGTGCCCCAACACCCTATTCTAAGTGTTAAGGCCCCTACATGAAGCGCTCAAACGCCCACGCAGTCCCAGCTTGAGGCCGATCCCTTGGCGCTTCTACCACTCCCTGCTCTCCACGCGCTGGTGCGCTTTTCCCCTGCTGGCCTTGGCCTACAGCGGGTCCCTGCTTGTCGCATGACGCTGGGATGAAGTTAGAGAGAGACCGAAGGGTCCAAAGAACCTCAAAGACCTTCGCTAGTGTAGCATCTGAGGCCCGAAAGCACCAATTCCGGCATGCTTTTACCCCTTGGGGTATGCATTATAATGATATTGTTGGCATAGGCTCCAAAACCTAAACCTTACGTCCTTAGGGTCTTTACCCTAAGTCATGAGTCTCAAACGGGTAAACAAAACTCCAAGTCTCTAGTTGCAATCGCTACAGGTCGTGCGCAACGAGTAGAGGGATCACAAGGGTCGACAGGCGAGCGGAGTGAGAAGATGGAAGATACGTGGGATGAGTGAGACGGACGTAGCTTTTTCATATGTCTTCTGTTATGATTGAACCCTTGCTTGATGCTAGTGATACTTTTGATGATATAAATCCTGCAGTGCCTTAAGGACCCTAAACTATGAGAATGATGGTGCATTCCTTATTATGGCTAATGCAGGATTTCCATCTTCTACCGTATGACGGAATGCCCAATGTGACCGGGCCCGTGCCCGCCCCCAGAGGGCTTTTCATAGCAGACGAACACATCCATTGGCCAAACAATCGCAACCGCTGATTGTCGTTGTGCTTGATTTTGGGGGGCTTTTGGCTTCCACTGGCATGCTTGCGGTCGCAGCATGGATCCATATATCAGTCTGAATGAAGCTGCATTCTTAGAAGCCATAGGCCATAGACACTTACAAGACAAGTTCTCCAAGTCCAAACAATACGGACGCCCTGCGAAGCTACACGCTGAAGCCCTAAAGCCCTCAACCCTAAGCCCCAATGCCTTAACTCCATTTATCCTGAAAGAGCCAAACCCCGAACCCTAAAACCCTTAGCACTAAAGTCACTAAATCCTGAACCCCAAACCCTGAAACCGTGTCGGTACATGGTGTGAGATGCGAGGGCCTTAGGACGTAATGCAGGCGCCAGCTGATTGTGAGGTGTGCTACTTTCAGATGGTTTGAGCTTCGGTGGGCTAGGTCCTAGGTGAAGCGCTGGCCTGCCCAATCCATTGCCTGACCTTCGGCATGCTGTAGGGACGAAAAGCCGCTTCAAGAACAAAAAGTCCTGAAACCCAGACGCCCTGAAACTGTCTTTAAGGCCAGCTCTGCGGCCATTTCGGCACCTGGAGCGCGGCCGTTCTGGCAGCCGATTGCTCCCGAAGCCGTGCCAGGGCCGTGGAGGCGGGTTTTTAGTGCCAGGGCCGTGGAGGCGGGTTTTTAGGGATTTTAATGGCTCTTCTTACGGGATCCTTTAACTATTAAGGGCTTCTTTAAGGGCTACCGAGGATATTTAGGGTTGAGGGAAATCAGGGCTACTCGGGGTATTCGGATGGTTCAGGGTTTCTCGTTTTCTGGTTGAAGCTTGTTGTCAAGAGCTGCCAAAGTTTATTGTTAGGGGTTCTTTCGATGGCTACTGGGGGTTCTTAAGGGCAATTTGTAGGGGAGGTGCCCCAATGGTTCGACGATGGGTCTCATTAAAGCCTCAGACCCCAACGACCAAAAACCCTAAAGCCTATAAGCCTTTGGCGCAACACTGTATAAATCCAAATCCGTTTTTGAGAGCCCTACCCAACAGCGGAGCCTGATAGAAAGCCCGGAAAGTCCTGGAGCTCTGAGCCCTCTTCGCTCGCGCGAGGCGGCGGCGCTCCTGGGTCTCGCGCTCCTTCTAAGCGGCCTACTCCTAGCGTGCGCGCCGCTGTTGGGCCTCGAGGCCTGCGGGGTTTTCGGATGAGAACTGCCATTTGTAGGTTCTGGTTTCGGAGTGTTTGGATTTAGGCATTGCACCATGGGGTGTGGGGCTTGGATTGAGACCTCTCATGGAGTTTCAACACCCCTAAGCCCCACACCCTTTTTCATTGAATTACAAGAAACTGCACCAGCCCCCTTTGGCAAGCTCCGCAAAACAGTAGTGAGCCCCTGTGACAAGCAAATAAGACCCTCCAGCTCCTCGCGGCCTACACCGCGCTGCTCGGCCTTGGTGCGGTGCTGGGCCACTGCCTCCATGTCGGCTTGGGGAAGGCAGCCGGCGAAGGTTTGAGGAAGCGGAAGAAGAGAGACTACAGTCTACAGGACAAGCAAGGACATTTACGACAGCACAACCAAGGATAATCTCAACAACAATCTACAGCAAACTCAACAACAGTAAGGCCAATAACGGTTATGCCATGGTGACGATGATGATGTTGATGATGACGATGATGATCGTCAGCGCGTGTTAAACACAGTGTGCTTCGTTTTGCCTATCGATGTTGGTGGGGAGGTCTGGATGGAGGCTGGGAGTTGGATCGAGAAGCTATTCGAAGGTTTGAGGTTAGGGCGCTAAGGACTGTTCGCGGGTGGAGCGCGACGGTATTTTCATTCGTGCCTCATGGGTGGTCCTTGTGGGGGCGTCAGATGATTCGCTTGTGGCGGTCGGGTCCCGGGTTCCATGGTTCTTCTTCTGAAATCTTTAAAATGCCTGCTGGGTCGCAAAGTATCGAATGCCAACGTAGGCATGAAAAGAGTTCGAGGATCCCGAGGCTTCGAGTTTTGCAGGCTTCCCGTGGTGGAGCCTGGTGTTTGAGAGTTCAGAGATGAGGTTCCCGGGCATGAAGTTTCGGAGTTCGGGCGGAGTGATGGTTTAATCAATGTTCATAGTAGTCTGACTCTGACCATCAACTGCTTTCTGGGGCTGCACTTCTTCAATGGCCCAGTGCCTGATGGACGGAGAAGTACGTCTTATGATGCCAGCGACGCAACTCGAAAAGCGGCATGTTCTCACTCAGAGGGACAATGCGAGACCCTTGAACCCCAGCCCCGAAGAAGGTCTTAGCTGGCGGGGTTTGGGGCAGGTCCGAGTTCCTCAAGGTCTCGCCCGGTCTCGGCTGCTCCCGACTTGCGCACTACTTGTCCCAACCATTCCGAAGCTCAAGGCCCAAGCCAGAACGCCGTTTGGCCCCCCCTATCAGCCGCAAGCTATGGCTCTGGTCTACCAGCTGCACTCGGACTGGCCCTACAACATCCTGCGGCTTCCGGGCCCCTTTGAACACAGGTTGTTTTGGTATGGTCAGTATGGTGTATCCTTCATAAGGAACAAAACTGAAGGTTGGGCTTATATAGTCTACCTTAGCGAGACATAAATCCCCAAACCCAGAACCTAAACCCTAAAGCCCAAGCCTTCAAATGTCCCAACACCCCAAAACCCCAAAACCCGAATCCCAGGCTTTGGAAACAGCCCGAGCGCGTCGGCACTCCGAGGGTCCTTCAGACCTACCTGGCGCAGCCCGAGGCGCTCCGGTTCCTGGTGAACTCCAACTTCGCCTCCAAGGACATCTCGCGGTTTCGAGCTGAGGGTTCTCGGATCAAAGAAGTCATACGAGGGTTCAGGGTGTAGGGATTAAATTACTTTTTTAAAATAGGGTTTCGGGGTTTGGGTCTATTGGCGTCAAGGTTCAAGCAATGCGGTATAGCAGTCTTGGTCCTTTAGACAATTGTATTGCTGAAGGTGACCAAGACCACTTGAAAGGTTCGATTCTTCTAACTCGACCGTAAGCCTTTCCTTACCCAAGCCTGTGCCTCAGTGACAGCAAGGACTTCCATCAGGTGCGGGCGATCTGGCAGGGTGGGCAGAAGGAAGAGGTGTGCCTTTACGTCATCAAGGACTACCAGGGCCACCCTACCTTGGAGGCTTGTCAGGGGGAACTTGCGCTATCTTGTTACAGCAAGTGCTAAACAAATCCGGCTTGAGGCACCGGGGCTCTCATAGGGGCGTGTGGTGGAGGATCCCCTCCACAGAATTCACTTAAGTCACCGCCTGCTTTGCTTTGAGTTTGGAAGTTCAGTGCTCAAGCTGAATAGTTGAATAGCTGGGGGTCGCATGTACCTGGAATGCCTCGACGCTCAATGATGGGCAGGCAGGCTGTGCTGCTTCGGAGACGGATGAAGCAGATGGCTGGTGCTGCCTCCCACTTCTGAAGGCCGTGTAGGATCAGAAGATTCTGCAGCTTTGTCCCAGTTTTGGGTATCAGTCTAGAGTCTCCATTATTCGCAAATAGTTCCCACGTCTGACTCTCCCGGGCAAGCCCATAAATGTCCGACTAGAGTTTCGATGGTTCTAAGTCCTTCAGATTCAGTCCAATGACAAAAGCATACAGAACCCTGTGTAACACGTTATGAAGCCTTGTTGTAGCCTCCTTCAGGGAATCGGAGAGACCGAGGGCTACCAGTCTGGGCAGGTGGCCTGGTCCGCAGTTAGCACAAGCAACCATTGGGAGTTTCAGAAAAATAGGGCCCCCAAAAGTGACGCCAGGATCCCCATTGCAAAGAGATCCAGCGGCTCAAGAAGCACCGACCGACCGAACCCCAAGCCGGCACATTATGATGGACTGCTGTTCTCCGAAAGCGACCATCTAGGACTCGTAGGAGAGGGCACCAGGTGGAAGAACATATGTATCAAGTTGAGTTTTTGCTGCATGCGGTAGAACAGTCTCGGCGATATCCTGGGCTGTACAACGTTTAGGTTTTGTATCTACGACGACGAGGATTAGGAAGAGGAGGAGGGAGGACGACGATGATGCAGACAGGATGACATTCAAGGTGCATCTGGCATCGATGATGGCAATGACTATGCTCATGATGATGACGTCGATGACGGTGATGATGATGATGATGATGGTGATGATGATGATAACCTTGGTGTTCATTTCTGTCACGGAATGTCACGGAAAGTTGCCTATGAACTGTTTCTTTTGCCCTGCTTGCGATAGTTACGCCCTGCTTGCTATAGTTATGCTGTGTACGAGCAGCTGGCTTCATGCAATTCGCCCTTTAATACCGCCGAGGCACTGAGTGGTTCAGAGCTCCAGAGCCTCTGCGCCTCGGACCTCACCCGAGTCGCCGCATTCCTGCGCTCCGATGCCTGCAGCTCCACTTATTGAAGCGGTTTCGGCTTTCGAGTTCCGGGTCCCTGCAAATGAAAAGCGACCCTGCGATTAGGGTTCTAAGACAGGTCATGACAGGTCCGAACAGTGCAACATCCATACAAGCGCCCTAAGCCCAAACCCAAGTGAAGGCATGCTGGTTTTGTGTGGAGTCTCTGCGTGTGCGTGCTGAAAGAGACTCAAGGCCAAGAGACGTTGTTTGCTTGTTGGGCGATTCTAGTGTTCACTTCTGCCAGCGAGCCCAGGCAAGTCCGTGTACGTACTCACTGGTGCCGGTGTTTCAACGGGCGCGGGCATTCCAGACTTCCGGTCGGCTGGTGGTCTCTACGACTCCATCCGCCCCGAGCTCATAACTGCCAGCTTCATAGAGCGCCAGAAGATGAGATTTGATCCTACATATGTGGTTGAAAGGGACATGTTCTTCCAGAATCCCTTCCCCTATCTGGAGGTAAGGCGGCCGTTTATTCTCGGCACGCATAGGCAGCAGTGGAAGGCAACCATTTCTCACTGGTTCATGAAGTTTCTGGAAGAGGAGGGCAAGCTGAAGCGATTGTTTACGCAGAACATTGATGGCTTGGACTACCAGGCTGGCTGCGAGAACAGATTCTTAGTCTTGAGCCACGCTCTCGGAACGTGGTGAGGTAGGCCGAGAAGTCTCTCGGGAATTTTTCTGGGTCAGGAAGATCTGCTCTGGGCTGGGGTCTGGGGAGATTGGAAGCAGGACTCTTTCTTTAAGCTTTGTAGCTGCAAGGAAGAGGTACCTTCGGTGCAGCACCTCAGAAACCCCGGATACCTTGACTTAGCAGAAAAGCAGGTGCAACATCGCCATTCCAACAACGTAGGTGCGGGACATCTGCGGCCAAACACTAAGCTGTGCTCACTAACCTCTGCTTGAGACACAGCCGGATCCGAGACGCAGAAAATGAGGGACTTCTAATATAGACCCTTAATACCCTTAAGCAGTGGTTTCTTAAAGAAGGAGCCCAACACAGACTCCTCATTCCAGCAAACCCCTCATCGCGGAGAAGCCCCAAAGTTTCTCCTTGCCCTGGCAGACTGGTATTTCGCCGACACGGGTGACGAATGTCCACGGCAGCATCGCGCGCGTCTCCTGCGAAGGCTGCGGAAAGGAAATGCCGTTTGACGACTTCTGTGCCCAAGTCCGTACCAACATCAAGGACATGGGAAAGTATCGGCAGAAGAACCACACTCCCAAGCAGAAGTAGCACTTCCGGAACCACAAGTCGAGATTCGGCATGGGAAGGATACTGAAGTTGCCAGATTTCCATTTTCGGAGGTGGCCTGAAAACACGAGGTTCGGTATCTGGCAGGAGGCTGATTCCGTTTCTGTCTTGTTGTGCTTCGTGTCGCAGGACATCTACAAAACGGATCCAGAAGCTCCGGAAGAATCCACCACCATTCCCTGCACCTTGGAAGCCAATGTTTCACTTTCACTCTTCGCCGATTTACAGCTTGTGGAAGCGATAATTTATTTAGCCCCTTACATCCGACCTTCTTACCATCTAGGCCGCCCGGGACCCATACAGTCGTTTTGCTTTGAAGGTCCGCACTGCCAGCGCCCCCTGGTCAAGCCCAACACCATCCTCTTCGGAAGCAACCTTCCGGAAGAGTTCTTCGGTCGAATATCCAGGAGAGAGGCAGCCCGTAGCAGTACGAACATGAACACCACCAACAAATGATTTGTGAATCCTCATTGTGACTCCCAGCACCAGGTTCACTAACAAGTCCGCGCCTGGCATCAGCATGAAACTCATACTCGAATCAATGTCGACATCATAGTGTTGTGTTGACTTCTGCTGAATTGGTTCTTGTATCTGTCCCGAGACTCTGGCCATGATTCTGACTCAGATGACGAAGACGGCGGCCACAGTCATGTATCATGTATCTCCTACGACGAGGACACACCGCCACTGCCAGCGCCAGCAGCACCACCAGGACGACGCCAACACGACAAACCACCACTACAGTACCCCACCATGATGACGACGAGGAGGGCTACTGCGACGACGACTACTACTACCACTACCACTGCCACTAACACTACCACTGCCACTACCACTACCACTACCACTGCCACTAACACTACCACTAACACTACCACTACCACTACCACTACCACTACCACTACCACTGCCACTGCCACTGCCACTAACACTACCACTACCACTGCCACTGCCACTGCCACTGCCACTGCCACCAACACTACCACTGCCACTACCACTACCACTGCCACTACCACTACCACTACCACTACCACTGCCACTAACATTACCACTACCACTACCACTACCACTGCCACTAACACTACCACTACCACTACCACTGCCACTGCCACTACCACTACCACTGCCACTACCACTGCCACTAACACTACCACTACCACTGCCACTGCCACTAACACTGCCACTGCCACCAACACTACCACTGCCACTACCACTACCACTGCCACTACCACTACCACTACCACTGCCACTAACCCTACCACTACAACTACCACTACCACTAACACTACCACTACCACTACCACTACCACTACGACTACGACTACTACTACTACGGCCGTAGCCCTAGGTT
>CAJNDV010031260.1:34672-45453 GCA_905221635.1 Symbiodinium sp. CCMP2456 | reverse complement strand
GGTAATTAGTAAGGCCCCTATATCAGGCTTTCGGGTATGTTAGGTCAAACACAAAAGCCTCTTTAACCGGTCAGTACAAGGCCTTTAGACAACAAGCCTTGATCACGCTTGAAAAAGCCCTGAACAGCAGTATATACAGGAGTGGGGTACTAGTGCATAAGGGCATTTGTGAGCTGTGTGGTTACCCGAGCCCAGCAGCTACTCGGCAAGCAAAGTTATAAGTCTGGTGGCGTGGGTTGTTACCTATGACCCCGATTATGATATCAATGACCCGAACTCGGAAGATACCCACAACTCCGTTTCTCTGGCTTGGGATTTACTTGCGGTTCGGGTGTGAATTTATGTTAATCAAATCTCCGCGTCAGGGCCTCTGGTTGGTGTTCTACTTCGCAGCCCGTAGTTTCGAAGCTTTAACGATTTGGTCGCTACCCCTACAACCACTCCGAAAGCATCAAGCATGCCCTTATACACGAGACCCAGTCAGGGCCTTCACAAACCCAAGTCTGCTTGATAGAAGAGCCTTATACCGCCCACCCTCTCAGAAGTACCCAAAACATAATGTCAGGCATACCGTTCACAAGCCCTGAAACCCTAAACCCTAAACCCTCATCCCCTAAGCCCCACCCAGAGACTCCAATATCCCTTAATGAAGGAATATACCTTAAATCATATTAGGGATCCTACTATAATCTAAGGCTTAAGGTATATTCCTTCATTAAGGGATATTGGAGTCTCTGGGCAACTCCCTAAACCTTAACCCGTATCTCCCCGTCGAGTCGATGGAAGGAACTCTCGATCTCCATGCTCTCGATCTCCACGCAAACTTCCAGAAGTCTGTAGAAAGAACTGGAAAACTCTTGCATGCACCCCCCCCACCCGACTCCCCGAAGACACCGACAAGTCGATAACTACATAATTTACATAATGAAGAGAGAGAGAGAGAGAGAGATATATATATATATATATAACATAGACATGTCAGTGTATGGAAATGGATCACCAGGCAAACAGATGAACATAGAGTTGGGCCGGAAGACATAGGTAGCTGCCTGGCTAGCTCGCTGGCTAGATAACTCGACAGGTAGATAGGTAGATCGACAGATAGATCGACAGATCCAAAGACAGGTCGACAGATCTATGCCGTATTTGGTCTTAACATCCGAAGCTTAAGCCTCACACCCTATAATGTAAACCCTACACCCTGAGCCTTAAGCCCCACACTCTAAAGCCCAATCTAAACCCTACACTGTAAACTCCCCAGAGCCCCTTAAATAAGGAATATACCTTTAATGCAAGATGCCTGAACATTATGATTTAAGGTATCTATTCCTTAAAAAAGGGATACTTGGAGGGTCATGGGACTTAGTAACTAGGGTCATAAATAAGGTAACTATAATTACAACCCCAATTAGGGTACTTATAACCTTACTCCCTAGGCCCTAAACCCTTAACCCGAAACCCCAAGCCCTAAACCCTTACTTGCTAAGTCCCATGATCCTCCAAGTAAGTGGTAATTTGCCAAACCAGGCCCTCGAGGCGCGCTGGCTCGACTCCCTCGCGGAGCAGCTGCCCTTTGCCAAGGTCGCAGAGGCCCAGCAAACTAACACGCTGTGCTAGGGTTTAGGGTTTAGGGTTTAGGGATAATACTACACAACCCATACTACGGGGGGTTTAGGGTTTAGGGTTTAGGGTTTAGCAGCAACCCAGACCCCCGGGAGTATCTAGAAAGCAGAACCCCTAATTTGGGAGCCTAATGACTAAAGGGTTCTGTATAGGGGATCTAGAAAGTAGATCCCTTAAGAGTGTTCCTATACACAACCCTTTAGTAATTAGGGTCCCAATTTAGGGGCTTCTACTTTCTAGATCCTTCCGGGGGTCTGGGAAACTAGCATGCTATGCTTTACTAGAAAAGTATAATACAACATAACCCCTACCACAACATAATCTACCATTCTATGAAGAAGCTGGGGAGAGTGGTAATAAGATTTTTTTTGCCAGGGTTTGATAGGGTTTTATAGGTTTCTTTAAACGAGTTTCTTGGTGCCATGGTTTGATATGACTAGTTATCTGACTCCTCAGGGATCCCTCATGACCCATCAACTGCTGAAATAACCACCAAAAAATGCAGTCATAGCAGTAGAGATGACGAGCTGAGGCATTGGAAACTAAGGTTTCCCTAAACCCTTAATCCTAAACCCTAAACCCTAAACCCTAAACCCTAAACGTTTAAGTTTAACTTTCAGGAACCCTAGACCCTAAACCCGATAGGGCTCATGGTTGAGGTCTTGGGCTCAGGGTGCAGGGTTGGGTTTAGGGTTTGGGGCTTTGGGTTTAGGGTTTAGGGTTTAGGGCTTAGGGTTTAGGGTTTAGGGTTTAGGGTTTAGGGTTTAGGACCTTGGGTTTAGGGTTGAGGCGGCTGAATACTTTTAATGGACACAAGTTTCCTCAGTGTACAGCCTGTGACCCTAAACCCCAAGCCCCACAGCCTATGCCTTACGCCCTAAACCCTGGAACCCTAAACCCTAAACCCTAAACCCTAAGCCCTAACCCAGACCTTATACCGTAAGCCCTACACCCTGAACCTCAAGCCCTAAACCCGTAACCCCAAGCCCTTGAACCAAACCCCTAGACCCTAAAACCCTATCAGCCCTATAAGCCCAAAACCCCCAAAACCCCGAAGAACCCTACAAGCTCTTGAAGCCCTATAAAAACTCCTACAAGACGCTATAAGATCCTATGAAATCCCATAAAACCTTACAAATCCCCATAAAACCCTTTACAACCCAATTAAAACCCCAAGCCAGAACGTTTCCCATCTCTGCTTTCAGGCCCTGCGCTCGGATGATGCGCGCTGGCACGGGGAGAGCTGCCTCGAAATCGAGCGGGTGCCCTTTGCCTCCTTGGAGCAGGGTTCAGGGTTCTAGAAGGGGTTTAGGGTGTAGGGCTGCCTTTAAGGGTTCCATAAGGGGTTTAGGGTTTAGGGCTGCCTTCAAGGCTTCTATAAGGGGTTTCGGGGGGTGTAGGGTTTTAGGGTTTTATGGATTTAGGGTTTCATGCAGGCTGCCTTTAAGGGGTCTATAAGGGCTTTCTATCGGGGGCTTTTGCAGTGGTGCAAGGGTGTATTTAGAGGTTTGGTTTAGGGTTCAGGGTCTGGGGTTCAGTTTTAGGGCTTGGGCTCAGGGTTTAGGGTTTAGGGTTTAAGGTTTAGGGTTTAGGGTTTAGGGGTATAAGGGTAGGAGGTCATCCGACGCTAGCGTTTAGGGTCTAGACACTAGTCTGGAAGCCTACATCAATACAAAAGCTAGTTTTGGCCCAAAAGCCGCATGCGTTTCTAATTATGAAGGCCCAATATTAAATAGAGTTTGGGGTTTCGCTCAATGAGTTGGGTTAGGTAAGGGTTTCGGAATTAGGTAGGGCTATCATTTAGGGTTTCGGAATGAATGAAGGTCTAAGGTTTTGGGCATTTTTGATGCTTTTGTAAGGAAATGTGCGTGTACCTACACGTGCAGGCTGCACACGTGTATATATAAGAATATATATATATATATATATTATACACATGTATGTATGTATGTATGTATGTATGAATGTATGTATTAATGTAATGTAATGTAATGTAATGTAATGTAATGTAATGTAATGTAATGTAATGTAATGTAAGGTAAGGTAAGGTAAGGTAAGGTAAGGTAAGGTAAGGTAAGGTACGGTAAGGTAATGTAAGGTAATGTAAGGTAATGTAAGGTAATGTAAGGTAATGTAATGTAAGGTAATGTAATGTAATGTAATGTAATGTAATGTAATGTAATGTAATGTATGTATGTATGTATGTATGTATGCGTATGCATGCATGTAAGCATGTAGGAAGATAGATGCAGTTTTCATACGCATGCATGGCTGGCTGGCTGACTGACTGGCTGGCTGGTTACTACATAAATGTTCCTCTCTTAGTTTCATGCAACCCTAAACCCTAAACCCTAAACCCTCACACTCACTTCAGTTAGTTGAAGCATGTCAAAGCCGCCATCGCCTTCTGCTGGGAGTGCGTCTGCTGCTTGTGGGTAGTGAGGGTTTAGGGTTTAGGGTTTAGGGCTGCTTGGGCGCTTTGTCGACGGCTTTGGGCTGCAGTGTAGAGCTTTGTGGAGTGTAGTATTACTGTAGGTTGTCAGCAGCGGATCAAGGTTTCCTAGACCTTAAACCCTAAACCCTGAACTCAAGCTTTACGGTTTAGCCGTCATAGTTGGAAAACTCCGAGGTATCAGGATCGGGCTTGAGGCTTATGGGCTGAATCAGGCCGCGGCGGATGAAGTCTAAACGCACAATGGTTGGGCCTCTGCCTTTGAGAATAATGGGGTTGAGGTTCAGCTGAAGTTGATTTTATTATAGAGGTCGGAATACTGTACTTAATAATGCTACCCTAAGCCCTAGACACTAAACTCTAAAAGCAACCTTAAACTAAACCCTACACCCTAAAACCCTAAAATCCACTTAGGTCCCTACATCATGTACTTTTGGTTGGTGGTAGTAGTCGTCATGCGGCTCTGTCCTCTTGTAAAAGTACAGATCAGGGTTCAGGTACTTGGAGGATCATGGGACTTAGAAACTAGGGTTTTAAAGAAGGTAATTATAATAATTATAACCCCAATTCGGGTACTTATAACCTTACTTGCTAAGTCCCATGACCCTCCAAGTATTAAGTGTCAGTGTGTAGGGTTCACTGTTTTGGGCTAGGGTCAGGATTTGGGGTTGCGACATCCAGTGCTTTAGGGATCCCAACTTCGCAAAAAGATCCTTCTTGTAGTCCCATTAGAGTTGGTTACTTCAAAACTCTATTCTAACATGTAACTGTTGATGTCAACTGACACTATTCGGCACTCTCCTGCTTAGGTGCCTGGGCCACGGTTTAGGGTTCAGGGTCTGGGGCCTACAGGCGTGCTCTGCTTTTTTGGGTTTCCACTCTTGTGACGCCGGGCTCGAATCAAACCCCCTAACTCTAAACCCTAAACCCTAAATCCTAAACCCTAAACCCTAAACCCTAAATCCTAAACCCTAAACCCTAAATCCTAAACCCTAAACCGAACCCCTTAAACCCCAGATAGAACGCTTAAGGCCCGAAGCCCTTCAGAACTTATCTTCCACCCAGCCGCCGGGCCAAAATCAGCTCCGTTCACTTGCAGAGCAGACTGCGTGTTGTGCGTTTTCGCTTATAGGGTTGAATGACAGGCCTTAGGGTACATCAAGCTCGCCACTCATTCTCCCAACTTTGATGGGCCTAGGCGGCCTAGGCCTATTATTTTTATCTTCACATAGTAGAGATCCGCCACGAACGTTTCAAAAGCGGCATCAGGAAGTTGCAACTTGATTGACATTCCACGGGATTGGGAATGGCTTTGCATCGGATGCAAGCGAATGGACCGCTTGTGACGTAGTTTTGGGTTCGTGCCTAAGCCAATGCTTCTTATCAGGATCCAGCGCCCCAGGTGACGATTGCTATAGCAGAGGAGTATAGACGCCACAAGCATCTCACGCCAAGACCCCATCCTATCTGCAGACGTCTTATACCAGGGTGTTTCAGGGGTGTAGCTTGTAATCATGAGCTGAAACAGCATGCACGACAATGCTACTTGCCGGGGGTGGTGCCGACCAGACACGGCCGTGCTTTCGTTGACCGACACATTGTGCGGAGTCTTTTGGCAAGTGCCTGTGAGAGAGTGTTCTGCAAGAATTGCATGAAGGCTGTTGTCAAGCTATCGTGCGACACATGCTTGGTGCACCTGTGTGCTGCCCTGCTAAGATGTGTTTGGTGCCTGCCGGTAGACATGGTCTGGCATCGTTCCACGTTTTTGCGCAGTCTGCGAAACCCATCGCTGATTGTTTAGATGTTCCCGGCAGCGACAACCACCCAAAGGTCTTGTCCATCATACCTACTGTTCACCACGAATGATCACGAATGTGAAGCTGTGCACGGAGATCGATGGATTTTGAACTTAAACTCCCTGTGTAAGCTTTGCCTTTCCTGAAGTAAATTTCCAACCTAAGTGCACAACTCCCAAATTTGAAACCTAAACAAGACATCGTGAAGCATGACACCGTAAGTTTCAGACGTGATGCCAGGAGCTGCTTCACCTGCAGCTTACCAGCAAGACCATGCAGCGGCAAGTCCAGGCTCCACGTTCGCGTTCGAGAATGGCTCTGGGTTCGGTCTTATGTTGTGGCCCACAGCTGGAGCTGGGGTATGAAACGTTGCAAGACTTCTTTCGGCTCGCATAAGCAGTCGGACAGGGGGTTGGTCCCTGCCTAATGCTTCCCAAATCGGCAAGCCGTCGCAGGGATCCGGAGTTGGAGTGCATGGATGGATGACCCCGACGCCCTGCACACAAAACCTCATATTCAGGGTCTTAACGTAGGTAGTAAGCTGATACCATGAAAGTCACAGCAGAGACAGCTGCAGCATAATAGCAAGACGGTGGCAACACGTTCAAAGATAGTATGGAGGCAGTCGTAGTATCGCTGAGGACCACACGATGCTTAGATGGTGCGAACCGCGCGGGCTAAATATTGCTCCTGACATACTGCGACTTTAACTTCAGTCTCAAAACGTCTCTACAAAAAACCTCCCTAAACCCTAAACGCTAAACCCTAAACTCCCTTCCCTTCTTCGTGTGGTGTTTGAGGTGGAAGGTGAAATTTTGTGTGCTGCAGGGTTTGATACATGCAAAACCCCAAGACCCTGGAGTCTAGACCTTCAGCCCTAAACGGAGGCTGCTGAGAAGGTGGAGAAGCAACTGAAAAAGATGGCCAAGCTCTACAAAGAGACGGATGCGCAGGCTGCGAACCGTGGTTTTAGCTCCCAAACACACGAGCATGCACGTCCTTGTCAGCTTAAGGAATTCCAATCTTCCACAGCCAATAAACCCTAAACCCACAAAACCCAAACCCCCGAAGCCCTGAAACTTACACCCCCGAGCTGGCACTTAGAGATTTGGGGTTCAAGCCTCCGAAACAGCATTGCAAGCTCGGCGGCTCACCAACGAAGCCGAAACCCTACGAATGGGACATCGGTTCAGGGTTCAGGATTCAGGGTTTCCGGTTTAGGGTTTAGGGGCTGTGAGTTTGGATCATCCTCTGATTCCAACACCTTAGAACTTTAAGGATATATGGGAATCACTAGGAGAAGTATACCTTCAGAGTCTGGTATGGCCCTAGTAAACCAAGGTCCAACAACTCCATTGCCTGCAATGAAATCTAAACCCCTAAGCCATGAACCTTAAAGTCCTGAAGCCCTAAAGCCCTCGCGAACGAAGCGCTAAACTCTAAAACCATAGACCCTACACCCTAAAAACCCAAAACCCTAAAGCCTGAATCATAGACCCTAAGCCCTACACCCTAAACCCTAAACCCTAAACCCCTAAACCCTAAACCCTAAACCCTAAACCCTAAACACTAAACCCCTATGCCGGCAGCCTGAGCCCGAAACCCGCAGTTCCCGAACATGGCAGCTCTTAAACGGAGATCCGGTTTCAGCCTAAAGCCTTGGCTCCAAACCCAATTCCCTAAAAGGGCTTAGGGTTTAGGATTTAGGGTGCAGGGCCCTTAATTAAGGAATATACATCTTAAATTATACGGGCCTCTAGATTTATGATTCAAGGTATTACGAAATATACCTTTAAGGGTTCCTTAAAGGTTTAGGGTTCAGGGTTTAGCGTTAAGGGTTTAGGACCCAAGCCCCTAGACACGAAACCACCGAAGCCCCGCAGACCAAGACATGAACAGCCCTAAAACATCCTAAACGGCTGAACTTCTACATCCTAGGGTTTAGGGTTTAGGGTTTAGGGTTTAGGGTTTAGGGTTTAGGGTTTAGGGTTTAGGGTTTAGGGTTTAGGGTTTAGGGTTTAGGGTTTAGGGGGATTCAAAGCCGGAACCCTATACCCGAAAACTCCCCATGCCAGGTACAAGCAATGGAGGCAGAAGTGGGTTCCGCCCAGGCAAGCTGCTCATGTAGAGCCCTAAATAATTACCAATACTATTTTCGGGGTTCCTGATAAGAACAATAGTACAATGGGCCCGAGAACCCCCTTCAAATTCTTCAGGCCCCTATATTTCATGGTCTCAGGGCTTCGGGTTTAGCGGTTTAGGGGTTTAGGGTTTAGGGTTTAGGGTTTAGGGTTTTAGGGTTTTAGGGGTTTAGGGTTTAGGGTTTAGGGTTCACGGTATAGGGTTAGGGTTTAGGGGTTTCCGGTACAGTTGCTGATGCTATTCTGCTATTCCTTGGATTTTAGGGTTTAGGGCGTATAAGTACGGATACTGTTCCTTGCTATAAATGTTGTATCCCCTGAACCCTAGCCAAGTCGTTTAGGGTTGTACTTAAAAATTAGAATAGGGTTTTGGGGCCCATGATACTATACTTAAAATGAGAAGCCCAAATAGTATTGGTAAACATTTAGGCCCCTACATTATAGGGTCCAGAGTTTAGGACTGAGGGTGGGGATTCATGGGTTCGGGTCATGGAGATGACTGTGGCGCACCGTATATGAGATGTACCCCAAACCCTGAACCCTAAACCCTAGACCCTAAACCCCTACCAGCGGGAGGAAAAAGGTGCTTAAACAAAAAAACCCAAAACCCTAAACCCTAAACCCCTAAACCCTAAACCCTAAACCCCTAAACCCTAAACCCTGAACCCTAAACCCTAAACCCTATAGGGCTGAAGACGTTGTAAAAATGGGGCGCCAGGGATTCGCGTCCTGAGACATGATTTGAGCCTCAAGCAAAAGCCTTGAACCCAAGAGACACATGGAGGGTTTAGGGCTTGGGGTATTGGGGTTTAGGGGCCTAGGGTATTAGGGTTTAGGGTATTAGGGTATTAGGGTAGTAGGGTATTAGGGTTTAGAGTTTAGGGTTTAGGGTATTAGGGTATTAGGGCATTAGGGCATTAGGGTTTAGGGCATTAGGGTTCAGGGTATTAGGGTATTAGGGCATTAGGGTTTCGGGTTTAAGGGGGCCCCGAAACCCTTCCTGATTCGAAACAACCAAAAGCACACATCGTATGGAGCGGTTGTAAGTCTTACAAACTGGACACGCCCGTGTCAACACCCTAAACCCTAAACCCTAAACCCTAAACCCTAAACCCTAAACCCTAAACCCTAAACCCTGAACCCTAAACCCTAAACCCTTGTGGAAAGAAAACACCTTATGGAAGCCCGAGGAGACCCGAAACAGGCAGAGATCCGCCCCTAAACCCAAAACCCTAAAACCCACAAGCCTAAAGCCCCAAACTCTAAACCTAAAAGCCTAAAGCCCTCAACAAACACCCAAAAACCCAAAAGCCTAAAGCTCTAGACCCTAAACCCCAAAAGCCCCAAAAACCCAAAAACCCAAAAACCCAACCCGTAGACCCTACACCCTAAAACCCTAAGCTCCCCCCCCCGAAAAAAGCTCCCAGAGAGCCCAATACCAGTTAATTAAGGAATATACCTGAAATCATAATATTCAGGCCCCTACAATTTAAGGCATATTCCTTATTTAAGGGGTATTGGGCTCTCTGGGCCCTAAACCCTAAACCCTAAGACCCTAAGCTCCCCCTTCCAGGAACAAGAAGCCCCCTAAAACCCTGAAGACCAAGGCTAGTGCAAAGTCCACCGAGACGGCCCGGAGAGGGGCCAGCGAAGCGCTGGAGAGTACCGAGGTACCTTTTGGGTTGAGGGTTTTGGGTTTCCGGGGTTTAGGGTTTTAGGGTTTTACGGTTTAGGGTTTGGGTTGCGAGGCATACTTAGGGTTTAGGGTTTAGGTTGTAGAGTTTTTGTTTTGGGTTTTGGACAGGGGGGTGGGGGTTGT
This sequence comes from Symbiodinium sp. CCMP2456, assembly GCA_905221635.1. Lineage (NCBI taxonomy): Eukaryota > Dinophyceae > Suessiales > Symbiodiniaceae > Symbiodinium > Symbiodinium sp. CCMP2456. The sequence continues at coordinate 35,622 of CAJNDV010031260.1, read as the reverse complement.
AAGGGGATTTGTGAAAAAGGGCTCTTTCAGTTTTTCTAGATTTCAAAAAATCAAGGGATTTTGCAGGGTTGTAGCGGCAGCAGCAGCAGCAGCAGCAGCAACAACAACAACAACAAGGAACCAGTCACAACCACAACCTCTACCTTTCGTAAAATCTCTGCACGGACTTGTGTCAAGAGTCAAGATTGGCAAAGCCAGTGCGCAACTTGCAGGGTGTCACAACAACGACATGTTGAACCTGTTTAACGATCCTTCTGGGATCCCAGGTTCTGTATACAGCCCAACAGGCTTCCACAGCTCCAACCTACTAAACGAGCCGGAGCCATGCTGAACTCGAAGAGCTTTGATCCCTCGTAGTCCATAACTCCGCTTACTTCATGTTTGGTTTGCAGAGGCCCTTATGTGAATTTGGGGGTGTTTCGTACCAGTGTCCCGCAACCAGAAACCCACGCTACAAGTTCACCAGCAATTCTTGGGAGCTATATGGGGTCTCCCAAAATAGGGGACCCTAATATGATACCCTAAAGAGGTAGGATCCTTATTAAAAGAACTGCAAAATAAGGCACCCCTAAACCCTAAACCCTAAACCCTAAACCCTAAACCCTAAACCCTAAACCCTAAACCCTAAACCCTAAACCCTGAATTTCGGAAGCTCCCATATGAGACACCAACGAAGGTACACGTTCACAAGACCTGCAGACTCCTAGAACACTCCTGTATACCCCATAAACTCCCTTTAGGGTTTAGGGTTTAGGGTTTAGGGTTTTGGGTTTTGGGTTTAGGGTTTAGGGTTTGGGGTTTATGAAGCCTGCTTTACGACTCATGACAGGTGGTTCTCTCAATTTAAGAGCCTCCGGCTCAGGCCGCCGACCCCGTGGGCGACAGACCAAAAGCCGAATCCCTAAACCACCCCCAAGACCTAAGCTGATTGTCCATGCGCAAGCCTTGAG
>CAJNDV010031260.1:17268-30526 GCA_905221635.1 Symbiodinium sp. CCMP2456 | reverse complement strand
CTAATGCTTCTGCTGCTTCTACTCCTACTACTACTTCTATTATTACCACTGCTACTGCTACTACTCCAACAACTGCTACTGCTACTGCTACTGCTGCTGCTGCTGCTGCTGCTGTTGCTGCTACTACTGCTACTACTGCTACTACTGCTACTACTGCTACTGCTGCTACTACTACTTCTACTTCTACTACTACTACTACTACTACTACTACTGATACTACCAATGCCGCTACGACTTCTACTTCCGCTGCCGCTATTGCTATTACCCGGATGTGTTTACTAATATCGCTACTTTTTCAACGGCCCTAAACCCTAAACCCTAAACCCTAAACCCTAAACCCAAAACCCTAAACCCTAAACCCTAAGACCCGTTTCTGAAGCCCTGAGCTCCCAGCTTACACCCTGGAGGCCGTGGCTGCTGACATGAAAGCTGCTGAGGCCGGGCTCTCAAGAGAGGGTTTTAGGGTTTAGGCTGCCTAGGACTTTGGGTGTGGGGGTTTACATTAGAAAGTTTTGAGGCTGGGTTTCGGTCTTTACAAGATTTTTTTTCGGGGGGTTTCTGCTCCAAGCAGCCCCTATATTATTGGAAGTCCAGGGTTTCAGGGTTTCAGGATTCCAAGGTTTGAGATCTATTGTCAGAGAACCTGACAACCCAATAATAGGAAGTTTTGGGTATTACAATAGTAACCTTGTAACGTAGACACCGTATAGTGGCAACCTTATGATAGTAGCCTTCTAGTCGCATCTAAGAACAGTAGGCAACCTTGCGGTGTTTCACCGGTTCTCATGGTTGACTCCAGCGCGAAGGGGCCAATAAAACCTTTATGTAGACCCTCACAAGACCACCCACGAACCTAAACCCAAAACCCTGAATCCTAAACCCTAAACCCCTAAACCCCTAAACCCTAAACCCTAAACCCTAAACCCTACCTCCCGTGTGGCCGATGCCTGAAAGGCTCGATGTCAACAAGCCGAAGCGAAGGCAGGGTTTCAAGGTGTAGGGCTTTGGCTTTAGGGATTCAGGCTTGAGGGTTTCGAGGTGTACCAATACCAACCTCTTTAAGCAACTAAATAAGGAATCTGGAACGGTATTTTTGGTGCTGAAGTCGGTGTTGGGGTGCTTCGTATGGGGGTTGTTAGGCTTCAAAGGGTTTGAAAGCAGAGTGTATACCGGTTGTGTATGCTCTTCATATGGGTAGTTGTCAAAACTATGGTCCCTTTTGGGGTACCCTAACTACTTGGTGCCATATTATAATAAGGACCCCAAAAGGGAATAATTTCGACAACCACCCATATAGGAGCCCTTCAAGGAACCCTTACTGGAACCCTTAAAGGAACCCTTCATATGGGTTTTACCCTGCAACTGGCGGCTACTCTAGATTCCTTTGGGGGCCCATCAAGGGATCATGTTCAGGTTCTATGAATATAGGGTTTAGGGTTTAGGGTTTAGGGTTTAGGGTTTAGGGTATAGGGGCCTTAATAATTACCTATATTGTTTTGGGGGCTCCTTATTATAGTTAGAGTATAATAGACCCCAAAACCCTATTCTAATTGTTAAGGCCCCTACATTAGGGCTGTCGGGCTTGTCTTCGGGGTTGAGGGATATAGGGGTTACAAGAAGGGCTCAAGCAGAGTGACTGCAACGGTTACTTTGTAAAGCGGTGTGCATGGGGTGACGGGGGAGGGGGGTGGGGGGGTTGATCAGCGGTTTGGGGTTTAGGGGTTTGGGGTCTATGGGTTTTGGGTTTACGGCTTGAGGGTTATAGGCTAGGATCACGTATGCTATCTAGCTCTAGTAAAACTTGTTGTTCTGAGACTTTACATGATATGTGGTGCTTGAGAGGGAAGTGTGCAAACAGAACGATCCGTGCAAGGAGTGAAGTGTCTAGGGTTTGGGTTCATGGCCCGTAGTGTGTAACTTTTAGGGATTGGGGCAGAAGGATATTTTTCAGATGCTGGGCACCTCGTGCAACTGTGCTGCCGACTCCCGTTGCAGGCCCTCTTACAGCCCAACGATACCTCTAAACCCTGAAACCCTAAAACCCTAAACCCGAATGGTGGTGGCGGTGTAGGTAGTCGTGGTAGCAGAACTCCGAAGCATCAGAAGCAGCAGTGGCAGCAAGTCGAAAAGCAAGGCACAGTTCATCTTCCAATCCTTGTGCCGTTTTGGGTCCGTTCTGTTCTCCGCTTGGCCAAGGCCTTCCATTCTCGCTTCCATTCCTTGTTGCCTTTGCTTTTTCAGCCGTTCAGTCTCCGTTCAAGGTTCCATCGTCGATGTCCCTTCCGGCTTTCTGTTTCTGCTTGTACCGTGCTCCGCTTCTGCGCAGGCTTGAACATGAATCGGAGCCCGAAGCAGAAACGTTCCAGCCCCAAAGCCCCAAACCCTGAACCCTAAACCCTAAACCCTGAACCCTAAACCCTACACCCTAAACCCCTAACCCCTAACCCCTAAACCCTAAACCCTAAACCCTAAACCCTAAACCCAAGCCGACGAAGCGCCCTAAGACGCCCGCCCCGACCGAGTAAGCTTTCAGAGGTGAAAGCAGCTGGCTCGGCCTCGAAGTTCTTCGGCTTCTGAAAGGGAGACTAAGTAGTTTTAGGGTTTAGGGCTTAGGGTTTAGGGTTTAGGGATTTAGGGTTTTGGGATTTAAGGTTTAGCTCTAGGGTTTGGGGTTTAGGCGTTTAGGGGTTTAGGGGTTTCGGGTTTAGGGTTTAGGGTTTAGGGTTCTTGTTTGGGGTTTACTTGGAGGATCATGGGACTTAGTCACTAGGGTTATAAATAAGGTAACTACAATTATAACCCCAATTAGGGTACTTATAACCTTACCTACTAAGTCCCATGATCCTCCAAGTAAGTAGGTTTAGGGTTTAAGGGTCAGGGTTTAGGGTTCAGGGTTTAGGTTTTAGGGTTTAGGGCTGAACGTTTATGGCATTCATGGTGTAAGGTTTGGGGTTTAAGTAAGGTTTAGGCTGTAGGGTGTCCTCTGAATGTATGAGGGGACCTGCAGGTACTGTTGTGAAGTATTAGGGCCCCTATGTTACGGGAGTTAAGGGGTGTAGTGGGGCTTAGCAGGGTTCTTTGGGGCTTGTATAGGAGTCCCAATCAGGGTTTCATAAGGGGCTAATAAATCCCGTCCCAGACGGGACGATCATAGGATCCGACTGTTAAGACCTTTAAAGATCAGGGCCCTAGTCATCATGGGTCCGTACTATTCTACGAGGTCATGCGTATGACTTGTGTAGACTTTCCTTTGAGTTATGTCGTGTGGATTCCTGTATTCTGCTCTGGGTTTATGCGTTTGGGTAGCATTGCTCATCAGGCTTTCAGGCTTTCTTGAGCTTCTACCGCAGTGCTTGGAGGATGCTACTGTTTCTGCTTTTGGTTGAGGTAAGGGTTTTGTAACAGTTCCATTGGGTTCTATCAGGTTTTATTCGGGTTCTATCAGGTTTCAAGGGTTTGTGGGGCTTTCTGAGATTTCAAGTATATGTTCTGGAGCTTCGGGACTATGGACTTTGGGTCAGGTGTTATGCGACTGCTGTGCATACGGCGTAGTGTAGAGTTCTCAACAAGTAGTAACTGTCCCCCCTATGGCCCCTGCATAGCTGCCAAATCGGAAACCCAACCGCTGTTCCATGTTGTAAGACCGTATGCCAGAGCCCTTTGAAACTCGGCAAAACCACCTATGAGGGCCTGTAAAACACCCCATGAAACTCCATAAGAGCTTCTTCCCGCGAATCCAAACCTGACACTTCCCCGAAATCCTGACTTTCACAGTCCACCCTAAACCCTAAACCCTCAACCCTAAACCCTCAACCCTCAACCCTACACCCTAAACCCACCTACTTAAGCCGAGCCATCCTATGGGCACCAAAGTCCCAATCCTTACTTACACCCTGAAACCCCTAACGCCTGAGACACCTAAACTTCCTAGAATCCCTCAAGCCCCAACCCCTGTAAGCAACCTTTATCAAAGTGCACAAGCTCTTACGGAACACTTGTCAGGCTTCCTAAACCCTAAACCGCCCCTTATGCGCCCGAAGCCCTAAACTGGCCCTAAGCGCTACAGCCCTGAACCCGAAAATCTCAAACAAAGGCCCTGCACGCTAAACCCAAAGCCGTACACCCCAAACCCTAAACCCTAAACTCCCGTTACGCAAGCCCGACAAGCCCCCAGCGCACTCAAACCTAAAGCCTTCAAACACCTCACCCCGCCCCCCCTTAAAGTATAAGCCCTTAAGCCTCAACCCCAAACCCGAGACCATAAGCCTCTAAGCCCTGAGCCCTCAACCCTCAACCCTAAACCCTAAACCCTCAACCCTAAACCCTAAATCCTAAACCCTCAATCCTAAACTTAAATCCTAAACCCTCAACCCTAAACCCTAAACCCTCAACCCTAAACCCTAAACCCTAAACTCTCAAGCCCTCCGTGCCCTCTTCGGGACAGGCGCCAGAGCGACTTCCTCCGCAAGCTTCGGGATCAACTGAGCGGTCTGAAGGTGCTCGGTTTAGGGTTTAGGGTTTAGGGTTTAGGGTGGGCGCTACTTGGAGGGTCATGGGACTTAGTAAGTAAGGGTTTAGGGTTGAGGGTTTAGGGAGTAAGGTTATAGGTACCCTAATTGGGGTTATAGTTATAGTTACCTTATTTATAACCCCAATTACTAAGTCCCATGATCCTCCAAGTAGAAGGCACTTATTTGTTTCATTTATTCATGTGTCTTCTAATTGTGTCGTTTCGTTGAGTTTTAGAGTTTGTTGAGGGAGGGGTTTCCCAGATCATTTTTACAGCAGGGTTTTGCTGAGTTTCCTGATATGGGGCTGCAGCAACCACGCAGAAACACCCCAAAGCCCTAATCGAACTATTCAGAACCACATACTAAACCCTTATAGTAACCCTTTACAAGGAACCCTTGAAGGAATAGCCTAGAAATCTCTAGTTTTCCCAAGTATTAGGATCCTAGGGACCGGTGGTTTTTGGTGATGTGTCCCGTGTGGTTTCAAGTTGAAGGATGAGCTTGTGGAGCTTTTAGGACCTTGGCATTGGACGGGTTAAAAGTCTGTAGTTTAGACGTTGAGACCTACAAATCAGTGTGGTGTTTAGAGTTTGTTCAGGCTTTGGGGTTTGACCTAAGCTCAAAACCTGAAACCCAAAACTCTAAACCCCAAGCCCTAAACCCTAAACGCCAAACCCCAAGCCAGGAAAGCCAGTACATTCCCGCCTTGTGGGTTCTATCTTCCTTGAGAACGCGAGAAGTGTTAGGGTGTTTTGGGTATATTAGACTGTCACAAAAAATCAGAAACCTCAAGAAGCTTATTCTGTGTACCAATTACTACTATAGCCGTGGTTGGGGTGGCTGGTGCGGTGGTCGCCGCACTGTGAATGCTGGAGCTATAGTCATTGGTCTCGCTGTTACTTTGAACATATTTTTTGGCGATTAGCGCGTTTTGCTAGTATCATTGTTCTTCATAATAGTCTTCTTCTTACTGTCATCACTGCCATCTGGTGATATCATGAACACTGTCACGACTACTGTAGCTTCCTCTGTAATACAGGGGCCAAGATTTTCCAAAACTCTTTTGTGGTCGCTTGTTATGGCTATCGTACAGTATAACCCCCCTCCAAAGCCTGTTCTTTTCCGAATTCCTAAACCCTAAGCCCCAAACCCCAAACCCTAAACCCTAACCCCAAACCCTAAACCCTAAACCCCAAACCCTAAACCCCAAACCCTAATCCCTAAACCGCAAACCCTAAATCCTGAACCCTAAACCCTATCTTCGTTTATGTTGCCCTTTTCATGCTTCTCGGCCTGGGGGAGTCAGGGAGCTGCTGAGAAGGATTTCAGCTTCGGGCTGCACGGGAGCTTCGGGTTTTAGGGTTGAAGGTTTCAGGGCTTTGGGTTTTGAGGTTTAGGGTTTTGAGTTTTAGGGTTTTAAGGTTTAGGGTTTAGGGGTTTAGGGTTTAGTGTTTGAGGGTTTAGGGTGTTGAGATGCAGGGTTTGGAGGTGAGGGTTTTGGGTTTCGGGTTTAAGCTTCAGGGCATGGGAGCTTTTCTGCCGCGTTTGAACACCCCAAGCATCTGACAGGTCAGACCGAGATTTGCAAAACCAGCATGTGCGCATAAGATCGATCGCAATGATCTTGAATCCGAAATGCTAGCAGGTCATGCAAGGTTACACGCCGTCATGGAGCTTTTATAGGTCAACGGTTTTGGCAACGGTTGGTTCTTCTGTTCGGAAAGATACTTCTCTCCGATCTTTGCAGCCGCATTCGTCGCCATGGGGCAGCAGTGCTGTGGAAATGGAAATCCCACCGGCTTCAGCGGCGCGAGCCATGAAGAGATGCTCAAGGCCTGCTAGTGTTCAGGGTTACGCAGTGATCAGGATGAACCCAGAGAGCCCAATACCCCTTAATTAAGGAATATGCCTTATATCAGAATATTAAGGCCCCTATAATTTAAGGTATATTACTTATTTAAGGGGTATTGGGCTCTCTGGGAACATCTAATTAAAGCCCCAAGCCCTCGTGTGATCTTGTGCTTCTTCTTCTGCAGATCTGAACCCATCCTTGGTTCCAGAATGTAACAAGGATATGACATATCCCAAAGCCCTATTCAGGGCCCGCCCCCCTGCCGCCACATTTTTCGCACGTTGAAGTACAAGCCATTGTCAGCCCATAGGCCTTAACGCCTGAAGCCCCAAACCCTAAACACTAAACCCTAAACCCCCAACCCCAAACCCTAAACCGTAAACCCCAAACCCTAAACCCCAAAACCCTGAAGCCCCCTGAGCCCCGAGACCACCCCAAAGATCTGAGCCCCGACTCCCCTTCACACCCCAAGAGAAGACCTAAAGCTCCAGATCCCGAGATAGACATCCCAGCCACCCTTGTTTAAACTCACGGAAAACCCCCTAAACCCTAAACCCTAAACCCTAAACACCCCTCTTGCAGCAATTCGGCGACCTCAGCGACGATGCGGCGATGGCCGCAGTCGTTGCCAGTCTGGCTCAGATCACCGAGGAGCACCCTTACCTGAACCTTGCTTTGTTTAGAGTTCAGCCCTAAACCCTAAACCCTAAATCCTTAACCCTAAACTTCGGGTGTAGGGTTTAGAGTCTAGGGTTTAGGGTTTGCGATTTTCGGCTGCAGGTTTTTTGGGGGATGGGCGCTTAGGGCTTTTTGCTCACCAGAAACCTCGAACTGCTTTTGGAAGGGGTGGGGTTTTGTTGCAGGATTTTGGAATTCGGGTTTCAGGTTGCGGGGTGTACTATAGGGAGCCTAAATAATTACCAATACTATTTTGGGGGCTCCTTCATATGTTTGTAGTATAACACACCCCCCAAAACCCTATTCGAAATATTAAGGCTAAACCCTAAACCCCTAAACCCTAAACCCTAAACCCCTAACCGCCCAAAACCCCATTCTAATTATTCAGGCCCCCACAGTACTTGGAGGATCATGTGACTTAGTAAAGTAAGGTTATAAGTACCCTAATTGGGGTTATAACTATAGCTACCTTATTTATAAGCCTAGCTACTAAGTCCCATGATCCTCCAAGTAACCCAAAACCCTAAACCCTAAACCCTAAACCCTAAACCCTAAACCCTAAACCCTAAACCCTATATCTGTAGTACGGACCCCCGGGGGTTTCATGAAAGTTCTGTTCCCGAGCTCGAGGTCTGAACCTGCGCGGCTGTGAGGGACGTTTGGGCTTGGGGTTTAGGGTTTACAGGTTTTTGGTTTAAGGTTTAGGGTTTGGGGTTTAGGGTTTGGGGTTTAGGGTTTAGGGTTTAATTTGGAGTTTACGCCTTCCAGGTTGTTTGGGGGAGGCGGGTTTCCTGAAACTAAACTTAGTCATGGCTAGCTGTAGTCCAACTTTACGTAACCCTCAACCCTGAAGCACCCTGAACCCTGAACCCTAAACCCTAAACCCTAAACCCTAAACCCTAAACCCTAAACCCTAAACCCTGAACCCTGAGCCCTGAACCCTAAGCCGCTTAAACCTGGGACCAGAACTCAGAATCCCAACTGTGCTCACCCCCGGAAGGCTTCTTTTGAACCACCCGGATTAGGGTTTAGGGTTTAGGGTTTAGGGTTTAGGGCTTAGGGTTTAGAGGCCTAAATAATTGCCACTATTAGGGTTCATTATTTTGATTCTACTATAAAGGAGCCCAAAACCCTTTTCTAATTGTTAAGGCCCTTACAGTACCTACAGGCATGGTCTGGATAATGAGAGTTTAGGTCGTCTTGAGCTTTAGGGTTGGTGTCTGGTGTAGGATCTGACCGTGGGCTTAGGGTCTCTGGGTTTGCGGGCTTGGGTTGATGGTCTTTAGGGGAATTCACTTTCTTTTGACTGTTTGTGGGTTTAGGGTGTAGGGGTTTGGGGGTAGAGCCAAGTGCGTGAAACCGCTTCGCTAGTTGTAGAAGCCAATGCTATTCCTTCGGGTCCCCTTTGTAATTCTAGCAAAAGATACACCAAACTCCGATTCTATCTATTCTGGGCCCGAGTCACATTCTGCTGCGCAAGCCCGTTGTAACAGGTGTTGCCTCAGCTCCTTGAGACTTGCAGAAGGACGGTAAAATCACACAGGCCAGAATGATGAGCAGTTTTATCCCCAAACAGTCCCTGTGTAAATCGGAGTGCGTACCCGAACCCCAGTTCAGTGAAAGGGCTCCTATAATACTGTGATGTTCATCTCCGTAGCCTTCTGCAAGTACCTGATCAACAAGTAGAAACTACTCGTCAGCTTCCCCAAAACCCCAGTCCAAGTGCTTCGGTCTCAATAATACCTGATGTTGCCCTCAACCTGGAAACGCCCAAAGCCTGTGACCCTAAGCCGCAAACCCTCGACTCAGACCTCAAACCTAGGGAGACACAGATAATCACAGTCACGCTGCTCGCAAGCCTGTCACAAGCATCAGATGCCTCCACAACAGAGAGGAATTCAAGGAAAAGACTGATCAAATAAGGATACGATTGCGCGAGTGCCTTCAGGAATAACTTTCTTAACGTGCATAGTAGGGAACTCTCAAGGCAACCTGTATTCTAGAATCGCTATGGGTATCCCAAGTACTTGGAGGATCATGGGACTTAGTAACTAGGGTTATAAATATGGTAACTATAATTATAACCCCGATTAGGGTACTTATAACCTTACTCCCTAAACCCTAAACCCTAAACCTTAAACCCTAAACCCTAAACCCCAGACCCGAAACCCTAAACCCTGAACCCTTACTAAGTCCCAGGATCCTCCAAGTAAGAAGAGCCGAGGAAGCCGATGGGTACTGAGCCCATGCCACACCAGCTTCTGTACTGGGTCAGGAGGCTCGGGCCGGGGCTTCCTCTAGGGTTTAGGGTTTAGGGTTTAGGGTTTAGGGTTTAGGGGTTTAGGGTTTAGGGTTTAGGGGTTTAGGGTTTTAGGGTTTTAGGGTTCCTTTGAGGGCTCCTTTTGAAGGGCTTGGTGCGGAGGCCGTAGCCGTTTGGGCTGGGTTTTGGGGTATATCACAGTGAGAGGAGGCAAGTTATTCAGAGCCCCTAAACCCTAAACCCTGAACCCCCAAACCCTAAACCCTAAACCCCTAAACCCCCAAACCCTAAACCTTAAACCCTAAACCTTCCTTGCTCACTCTCCTCTACTTCAACCTCCCATAAGTCCCAGAGCCCGAAGCGGCGGCCCGGGAACACAAACTGAACCTGAAGCCATGAAGGTTTAGGGTTTAGGGTTTAGGGCTTCAGGGCTTTAGGGTTTTAGGCTTTAGGGTTTTAGGGTTTCGGGTTTAGCCTGCTAAACCATAGAAACCACTCCAAGACACAAAGAACTGCAGCCTTTGCCATAAGAAAAGCTTACAGAGAGAGTTCGAGCTTCCCTAAGCCCTCGAAGCAGAAGCACAGCTCCTGAAGCCCGAACCTTCAGCCCTGAACCGTAAAATTCAAAGCCCCCAAACCTCAACGCTTTAAGGCAGGTGTGCCGGCCTAAACCCTAAACCCTAAATCCCAAACCCTAAACCCTAAACCCGAAGCCCTAACCCTAAACCCTAAACCCTCTTTTTAGAGACCCTATTCAGGCCCCATTATAGCAACGCCGGCGCTTTTGGGGGCTCCTCATTACGGATACAGTATAATGGGACCCAACACTCTGTTCTAATTAATCAAGGCCCTTATACCCCAAACCGTAAACCCTAAACCCTAAACCCTAAACCCCAAAAGCCAGACAGCTCTACACCATGAAGCCCTCGAGCCCTGAAACCTAAAAGCAGGTGTCGCGACCTTACAACCCTTCCAAGCTCTTAGAAAGCGAATATCACACCCTGTTTAGGGTTTAGCGTTTGGGGGTGTAGTGTAGGGGCTTTGGGTTTAGGTGTTTCGGGGTTTAGGGTTTGGGGTTTAGGGCTTATGGCCTTGAAGCAGGCAAACCATGAAATCTAAAGTCCCGCACCCGCCGAAGCGGCGAATGAAACCCTATAAACCCTGTCAAACCCTGTAAGAAAGCTTACAAGAACGCTCTAAAGCCCTTCAGTTGCCACAAAAGCAGGTGCTTTGACCTCAAAACCCTTCTAAAACGATCATAAAGCCCTATAACATGCAGTAAAAACCTCTGAAGAACATGAGCCTTACACACGGTTCCATTCTACATGAACCTGATGCCCTAAACCGAACAACATTCGAAACCCCCAAAACCCCAGAAATTTCTGAACTAAACCCTAAACCCTAAATCCTAAACCCAAGCCTTGGCAGCAGGTGCCGGGAGTGCATCATCATCCGGAACTCCACGGAGGCCATGAGCTGCGTGGAGCGGATCCAGCGAAGCAGCGAGGATGCAGCTGTTTTTCAATGTTTTGCTAGAGGTGCTTTCAGGGTTGAAGTTCTGTTTTTTTTCTAAAGTTCGTTTCTAGGATTTTAGGGTTTAGGGTTGCAGGATGTAAGGCTTTAAGTTTAAGGTTTGGTCGTAGCTGTAGGGATTGGAAAGGAGCGAAGGTTTTAGAAAGGTTCTCACATGATTTTCTAGGGCTCGTATAGGGTGTCGAGGGTTTTGCTCGGTTGATTTAATTGGTGTGTATAGCTTTTAAGTTTGGCTTTGTTTTACAGTTGTAGGTTTTTCATCGGATGATTTAGGCTTTCGGAGGGCTTTCCTAGTCTGCACGGGTTCCTTCTGTTGCGGTTTGGGGTTCTAGGGTGTGGGGTTGTTCGGGTTGTCAGATTTAGCGTCTAGTGTTTCGGTGCCACAGCTGGAAGTTTTCTGTCTGTGAAATCGCTGTAAACTTGTTCCTGTGGCGTCCGGATGCTCAGACCCACGTTGCCAGTGAAGATTGGCTTCTCGCTCTGAAGAACCTGGTCAAGAAGATCGATGCCCACATGCAGGAGATCAGAAAAGCTTAGCTTTCATTCCAGACTTGGAACCTCGAGCTTTGCGGCGACGAGCTGAAGCTCAGGCGCAACGGACATGTTCGTCGAGGAAGCTTTCGGCGCATGACTTCCAGTCTGTATGCGGATGCCGTGTCAGTTCTTCAGCAAAGCTGCAGAAAGACCTGTCGACAGCCGCTGCTAAACCCTAAACCCTAAACCCTAAACCTTAAACTTAAACCCTAAACCCTAAACCCTAAACCCTAAACCCTAAACCCTAAACCCTAAACCCTAAACCCTAAACCCTAAACCTAAGCAGTCGTGCCAGAACCAGCAGGGAGGTGGTGATGCCGTCTGGAAGAAGGACTACCCCGCTGCACAAGGCCACTGCCTAGTGATTATGAAACAACTCTTGGTGAGTAAACTGGCCCCAGGCTTACCCCAGAGCCTTTAATACCGTAAATTTAAATCCCAGCCCTCAACCCTAAAACCTTTTTCCGACTACGTGGATAATGCAGACGGAAAGGGGTGACAAAAAAACCCTGGCCCTAAAGCCTCAAACCCTCAAACTAAACCCCGAACTCTAAAATCGAAAATCCTCAACGCTTAACCCATAAAGCCCTGAAGCCCTGGAGCCTAAACCAGAAACCTCAACAGCCCTAACGGCCTACACCCTAAACCCCAAGCCCTAAACCTTAAAGCCCCCAAAGCCCTAAACTCCATCATTCCGAGCCCACCAAAAAGCTCCCAGGTTTGAATTACGAGATGGCACAGATCAAGGATGCCTTCCGGCGGTGCCTGGGACCGGGGATTTAGGGTTTTGGCTTATGTATAGGTTTAGGGTTATGTGGTGGTGCTTGTAGATTCGTTTTGGAGGATTTCTGTGAGGCGTTGTGGTTGGGGGTTTCGGGGATGTGGAGGGGTTTTGGGGCAATGTAAGCTTCAGGGCCTATGCATCGACGTTGAGCTTTCCTGCTAGCTTCAGGATTTTAAGGGTTAAGGGGTTAGGATTTTAGGATTTAGGGTTTAGGGTTGAAGGGGTCGCTTTCGAGCCTCTGAAGCCTGCCAACGGAAGGACTACAGGTCCCAAGCAGCAGCACAACAACTTAAAAGAGCCCAGCCGACAACGCAGCATAGAACAGATAATCTGCACATACGACTCAGTCAAACTGGAAGTTCATCACCATAGGTCAGTGACTGTAAGTAATTCGAGCAACTAGTATAAAACTATGTTCCATATTACTTGCAGGATCGAAAAGATGGGCACATTCACGGAAGCTGAGATGTGAAATCTGCGTCTGACACTGTTCATATGAACCATCCTCAAGTTTTCTGAATAGCGATTTGCAATTTGAAGCTAACTCTCACAGTTGTTAAGTCGGTGATGCATGGTCGCAATAAAGGAGAAAAATGCAATCCGCACCAAACGCCTGAAAACAGAAGTGGAGCTGGTCCGCTAAACCCGAAACCCTAAACCGACCCCCAAGCAAAGTTTAGGAAATCGATGCCCTGGAGGTTTGATGCAGACAGCTCTGGGCATTTGGACCAGAACGAGTTTAAATACCTCTGCGCCTACATCGGCACCTGCAGCCGCAAACAGTTTAGGGTGTAGGGTTTCGGGTTTAGGCCCTAAACCCTAAACCCTAAACCCTAAACCCTGCAAAGAAGGAGCCATTGCGCTACTTTAGACAAAAACCACCCTAAGCCCCCAAACCCGAAGCCCTGCCCCGAAGCCAGAGAGCCCAATACCCCTTAAACAAGGAATATACCTTAAGTTATAGGGCCCTTAATATTATGATTTTAGGTATATTCCTTAATTAAGGGGTATTGGGCTCTCTGAGAAGCCTTAGTGTCCTGAAACTGGGCGTCCACATGAAGCCTAAAGGGTTGAGTGTTTCATATAGGTGTCGAAAGTAATTACCA
>CAJNDV010031259.1:29757-41446 GCA_905221635.1 Symbiodinium sp. CCMP2456 | reverse complement strand
AAATCGAGGCTAGTCTTACCGTAATATAGGGACCGCAATAATTAGAATAGAGTAGTGGGGCCCCGTCATACTATATTTATAATAAGGAACCCCCAAAAATAGTATAGGTAATTATTAGGGCCCCTATATTACCCCCTCGTTCCTTGTGACATGCACGACTACGAAGCTGTCATTTGGGAACGGAGATTGAGAGCCCCTGCCAGGTGCCCTAAGTTTCATACGAGGGAAGAATACTTTGCACCTTTGTCGACTCTTACGATTTGGGTAGTTTTCTAAATTAGGGTCCCTCTTTAGGTCCGCGATATATATAAAAAGGACCCGAAAAGGGACCCTCATTTAGAGAATTACCCATCTAGGGTTTAGAGTTTAGGGCTTAGGGTTTAGGGTGACCAACCGAAACTCCCACCCTCAAGTACTGCGGGCTTGCACTTGACACACACACACACAACACGGCTTCTGTCATGCTGAGCTTACTCTTCTGAGCGAAAGAGAGGGAGGGAGACGCAGAGGGAGAGAGAGAGAGAGGGAAAAAAATAAAATAATGATATAAAAGGCTCGGGTGCGCATGAAGATGATCGGATTAAAGATCTCTTTCCGTGGATGGTATTAGCCAAGACGGTGCATGGATCCTACCCCTCAACAAGGAGTCCACAGCATCACGACCTCCATTACAAAGGTTGGTTAGTCCAGCTTGGGTGCATTGGTGCTCCACGTCCAGGACCTGTCCCAGCACCGCTCATGGCTTCTGCACATGTGTCTGCCACTGAAAGCAAAGCTGGTGCTAATGTGTTCCGTGTTCTCATTGCAGAAAACATGGGAATTGCGGAAACGATCGTATAAAAGTAGTAGTCACAGCACTCCGTAGTCGTGGGCATATTCGTGGCCGTAGTTGTACTCGCCGTCGTCGTCGTCTTCGTCGTAAAGTAGTGGTAGCGGTAGTGGCAGGAGTAGTTCTGGTGGTCGTCGTAGTCCGCGCAGTCTTCGTAGTCGTCGTAGTCGTCGCAGTCGTCGTCGTCGTCGTAGTAGTAGTAGTAGTCGTAGTAGTAGTAGTAGTAGCAGTGGTAGTAGTATGGCCAGCTGAACACAACAGCGAGCTGAAGAACCAACTTACCAAGCACATTCCTCCGAACGCAACCGACTAAGCACGGTTTAGGGTTTGGGGTTTAGGTGTTCTTGAAAAAAAGCTCAAAACATTCCCCGCCACTCAGCTTTCGGGGACTACTCTGCCTCAGAGCAGTCAGTTCAATATACTACTGCGACCCACGAAGCACGGAGAATATCAGCATTGAGACTGACCGACCGCCCAGATTCAAAAGGTCGGGGATTTTAAACGTTATTTTGGGCACAAGGCAATCGTATACACCTGTAATCCCGAACGTTCACAACCTGCATTACCAAGTCTTCCGCCGTAAGCCTCGCACACTGGCCTGGCCTGCAAACCTTCAACCCTTCACTGTAGACCCTAGACCCTAAACCCTAAACCCCTAAACCCCTAAACCTCCAGATCTCTGAACCCCTAAACCCCTAAAGCCCTGAGCCCCCAAACCCTAAAACCCTAAACCCCTAAGACCCTAAACCCCTAAAACCCTAAACCCCTACACCCCTAAAACCCTAAACCCCTAAACCCCTACACCCCTAAACCCCTAAACCCCTAAACCCCGAAACCCGGGCTCAGGGTTTAGGGTTTAGGGTTTAGGGCCTAGGGTTTAGGGTTTAGGGTTTGGGGCTTAGGGCTTAGGGTTGCAGGGGTAGGGTTTCGTGGCTTTGTGGTCTCAAGCGGATCATCTACTATTCCAGACCACACTCTTGTTGGAGCACTTTTTGATATACCGAAACCATACCTGCTTGCTTTATCGAGGAACTCTCCCCTACCTGTGTGTTGGGCTTCATGCAGCATGGCTTAGGGTTTAGGGTTCAGGGTCTAGGGTTTAGGGTAATTTATGGATCTAGCTCGCGCGACTTCCATGTAGGTTCCTGCCGAAAACACCGTAACTCCTACGAAACCCCAAACATCCCCACAATGCTCAAGCACTCCACCCCTAGCAAATTCCTGGGCTTCACACCCTATCCTGCATCCTTCGCGGCCATACCCTGAGCCTTTTTTGGTCTAGAGTTTCGGGTTCACCTAAACCCCAGACAGGCCAGGTTTTTTGGTGGGCTAGCTATTACTGTGCTGTAGCGGTGGGTCTTCATGGACCTCAACTGAACTCAGCATCAGCTTTTTGGTCAAGGGCTGTCTCTTGGAAGCCGGGGAAGCTAGGGTTTCATGGTTTAGGGGTTTAGGGTTTAGAGTTCAAGGTTTAGGGTTATGGGTTGAGGGTTTATGGGTTTAGGGTTTAGGGTTTAGGGTTTATGGTCTAGGGTTCAGGGTTTAGGATCGTTTCAATGCTTCCTTCAGGCATCAGGATTTCGACACGAGTCCATAAACCTTCAGCAGAAAAGACGCCAAAGCCCGTGATGAAGACAACATTGGCAAATCCTAACATGGAGCCACACGCGCGGCATCCCAACCCCTGAACCCATAAACCCTACAGCCTAAACCCATAACCCTAAACCCTAAACTCTAAACCCTAAACCCCTAAATCCTGAAACCCTAGCTTCCCTGGCTTCCAAGAGACAGCCCTTGACCTAAACCCCGGTAAACCCTA
Organism: Symbiodinium sp. CCMP2456; assembly: GCA_905221635.1. NCBI lineage: Eukaryota > Dinophyceae > Suessiales > Symbiodiniaceae > Symbiodinium > Symbiodinium sp. CCMP2456. The sequence goes on along the minus strand of CAJNDV010031259.1, from coordinate 38,798 downwards.
GAAGAACCGCCTCTGTAGCCGAGAGGTGATCGATGCCATCCTGAGCGGACGAGCGCAGCTCAAGATTACACAGGGCCTAGGGTTCAGGATGTCGGATTTAGGGTTGAGGGTTCAGGGTTTAGGGTTTAGGGTTTAGGGTTTAGGGTTGAGGGTTGAGGGTTCAGGGTTTCTGATGTCGGGTTTAGGGTTTGGGGTACATCCAGAATCCTCTGACGGACCCATTTTCGAGTAGATTCCGGTAACACACAGCTAGGAGCCGGTTTAGGGTTTAGGGTTTAGGGTTTAGGGTTTAGCGTTTAGGGTTTAGGGTTTAGGGTTTAGGGTTTAGGGTTTAGGGTCGTCGCGTCGGTAATGACGGTAATGGTGGTAGTGGCGGTAGTGACCGTGGTAGTGGCACCGACAGAGTCACAGCTGTCGCCGTCGTTCGTCCTACCAGCTGCGGCAACAACGACCATAGCGTCGTTTTGATGAAGGTAAGCCTAGTTTAGAGCTGCGGCCGAATTCGATACTTAAACCCTACCCAAAGCCAATCAGCCCTAGTTAAACCGAATGAACATCAAAGAAAACCTCGTTATCAACACTCCCAGGTGGAGGCTCGGGCTATAGGGCTCTTGGGCTTTAGGATTCTTTTTACTTGGCATCTGAGGCAACAAGCCACAGCGGGCTTCAGGGGGCATATGTTTTCGTGCATCATCTTGCAACATACTGCTTCTACTTTCTATCTTCTCTTATCTTATTTTTGTGTCTCTTTATACTAGATTACACTGCGCTGGGCTAATAGTAGACTCTACTAGATTACTTGATTCGGTTCGATAAAAGATTCTGTTAAATACTGCATTCTACTCGTGAGTTGAATTCTTCGAGTCTTCGCGCATTGAGAGCGTGGCAGCAGGAGCCTCAGATAAATTGGCAACCTGAGGGCTTCTTAACTAAGTTGGGAGCTTAAGTTTAGGGCTTAGGGCTTAGGGTTTAGGGTTTAGGGTTTAGGGTTTAGGGTTTAGGGTTTAGGGTTTAGGGTTGGCATCTGGGGCGCGATGGTCTTCGGAGGCAAGACGTACTGCCCGGAGAGGGTGAGAGCATCCAAACAGTATTTCAAGGTATGCCAAGGTACGTCCAGGTACTGGCTAGTATAGGAGCCTTAACAGTTACCTATACTAGCTTGGAAGTTCTTAGAATTATAGTATAATAAACCCGAAACCCTATTCTAATTCTTAAGGCCCCTATATTAACTCCCCTGGCTCCGAGCGCTCCCAGGCAAAGACATCACGAGAACACTGAAGATGCCAGTAAACACTGAACCCCACACTCTACCCTAAGGGTCCAAGTACCCAAACCCTAAACCCTAAACCCTAAACCCTAAACCCTAAACCCTAAACCCTAAACCCTAAAACCCAATAATCGTATACTCTCCCAAATATTAACCTAGAGAACTACTATCCGTAACCCAAGTACCTTATTATTTGGTCCTTTGGACCCTTAGGGCTATCCCTCAACCGCAAACCCTAAACCCAAATAGCCTCTAGACTCTAACCCTAGATACCCCCTTAACTCGATCCCTTACACCTAAACCCTAAACTTCACCCTAAACCCTAAACCCTAAACTTAACCCTAAGCCCTTAAATACCCCCTAAACTCTAGCCCTTAAGAGTCTAGAACCGCAAGACACTCCCCGAGGCCGAGGCATGCCCACCCACCGCATAGACGAGAGGATATGGGTAGAAGCGTATTCCCAGGTGATCTGCCTCCAATTTAGGGGTTTAGGGTCTAAGGGTTTAGGGTTTAGGGGTTTTGGAGTATTCCCAGATGATCTGCCTCCAGGTTGATGAATATAGGGACCTTAATGATTAGAATAGGGTTCTGGAGCCCTTTATAGCATAATTATAATAAGGAACCCCCAAAATAGCATGGGTAGTTATTTAGGACCCCATAGTAGGGTTTAGGGTTTAGCGGTTTAGGATTTAAGGGTTTAGGATTTAGGGTTTGTGAGGGCTTAAAGATGGCTAGGGAAATTGGACCCTAAACCCTCGTGCATGGTGCTGCTGCAAATGGTCCGCTTTGGGTTGACGTCGGCTCGGGATTTAAGGGTTCTTGGTCTAGGGCAAAAGGGTTTACGGGTTTGGGGCGTATATAGAAGTTTCGAGGGTTTAGGAGTTAGGGCAAGTTTAGGGTTTAGGGGAGGTTACGATTTCGGGGTTTCACCGCCCTGGTGACCGGATGCTGTGCTCGGGTGTAAGGCCACGAACAACCCTGTCAGAGGTGTTTTGGATTCAGCCTGGGGTCCAGGGCTCAACGGTCGCCGGCTATAGGATTTTAGCTAGAACTAAGAGTCTGAAGATTGAGGAGATAGGGGTTTCTGATGCATTAACTTGGGGGTCTGGAGGCTTCTAAACATTCTTTTGCCAAACCGATTACAACAATCAGAACTCCGCCAAGCCTTGCCTTTGAATAGAACACACTCGTCCAGGGGACAACATTTCCGCCACGACATGTAGCAGCTGCATCGCCAAGGACGCGGTCCTGTTCGTCTGCGACCCTTGCCTATACTACCATCTTCGTCCGGGAGCCATGCTTGCGTTCCTGTCCTCGAGCTCTGCGACCCCCCATCGCGAATGTGCCCCAGGACACGTGTCCGTACCACGGGCACTTGGATGGCGCCGCAAGCAATTTAAAGTGAGCGTGCATAGGATTAGTGTTAACCCTAGCTGCCCACCCAGAAAGTCAAAACCCTCAACGTGGAGCCCTGCCCCGCTTTGTTAACCCTAGCTGCCCACCCAGAAGGTCAAAACCCTCAACGTGGAGCCCTGCCCCACTTTCCCTGCCCTTGCCCTGCCCTGCCCCCCCGGCCCCTGCTCTGCCCTGCCCTGCCCTGCCCGGCCCTGCCCTGCCCTCCCGGTTTGGCTTCCTTGGTCCCTCAACCCTAAACCCTAGAGACTCAGAATCCTAATACGGCTAGGGTTTAGGGTTTAGGGTTTAGGGTTTAGGGTTTAGGGTTTTGGGTTTTGGGTTCCGGGTTTATGGTCTCAACACTCCCTCCTTCGGCCTCGGGCCTGACTGTCTCCCTGGATGCTGAAGCCCTGAAACCCTAAACACCCTACCCCCGTACATCCTCAACCCCTAAACTGCATAGCAACCCATATAACAAGGGTTACTACGAGGTTTAGGGCTTTAGAATAATGGCGAACAGATAACGGAAACCCCCAGACCCCAACACCCTAAACCCCAAAACCCGAAAAACTTAAACACCAAGAAGAGCCTTGAGCTGGATCCCTACAGCCCACACGCCCTTCCTCCCAAAGCCCCCGACAACCTTCAAGCCCCGAATCCGTTAGGGTTTAGGGGGTCAGGGTTTAGGTTTTAGGGTTTAGGGGTTTAGGGTTCAGGGCTTAGTTGCCGCCTACGCAGATGAAAGCCTGTAGCCCAAACCTTTAAACTGCACGCTGAACCGATTTCAATAAGAACACTGAGACTTTCAGCCCAGCCTAAAAAGGCCATAATAAGCTTCGAACCCTTAGCCTTAAACCTTAAGCCTTAAAACCCTACTTGAAGGTTCATGGGTAGTTATAAGTGGAGCTGTAAGTCCCCTAATACGGGTTATAATTACAGTTACCCTGCTTATAACCCCACTCATAACTACCCATGAACCTCCAAGTAAGCCCGATCCTTAGGTGCAGCACTCTGCCAAGCTATGGCGGAACAGGACTTCTTCGCCGAGCCGGAGGCAGGCGACTCTTCGCATATTCCTTTTAGGGTTTAGGGTTTAGGGTTTAGGGTTTAGGGTTTAGGGTTCAGCAGCTCCGGAGCGAGCAGTTTCTAGTCGAGCTGTCACTTTCGGATTTAGAAAAAAAACCCACCCGCCCAAAGAATCCCACAACATTAGCAACATATAAGCATCTATCTTTCAATTTCACATCCTAGTGTGTAAACTCTAGAAACTCTAAACATACCGATTCCAATTCTCAGACAAGCTTCATTCTACTCCGTCATTACTACAATACGGTATGCAATATCCATGTACAGCTATACCCTATCGAATTCCAAACTCCTTTAGGCCGAAACTCTGTAAATGTAAAGCCAACCCACATCGGCTTGGTGGGGCCTGGGCCTGGGTCTGGACTCGGCGGGCCTAAACCAGGTTTAGGCCTAAACCCGGTTTAAGCCTAAACCAGGTTTAGGACTAAACCCGGTTTGGGCCCGGTTTAGGCCCTAAACCCGGTTTAGGCCCCTAAACCTGGTTTAGAATGAAAACGACACTAAAATTGACCAAGCCGGAATGGAAACGACACTAAAATGACCAAGCCGGAATGAAAAACGACACTAAAATTGACCAAGCCGGAATGAAAACGACACTAAAATTGACCAAGCCGGAACAGAAAACGACACTAAAATTGACCAATTAAGGTTTATATATATATATATTATATATATATATATATATAGGCAAGAGATGGTTTAGGGGTTTAGGGTTTAGGGGTTTAGGGTTTAGGGTTTAGGGTTTCAGTGCAGTTGGATGAACATTATAGTGAGCGGATATGGGTAGTTGTCTAAGTTAGGGTCCCTTTTAGGGCCTTTTATAAGGGTGCCGTACTATTTGGGCGACCTAAAAAGGGACCCTAATTTAGAGAACTGCCCATATCGCAGTAATTGTATGCCGCATGCCCAAATCGTTTCTGTAGCATTCGAGTCGACCCCAGAGCCCTATGCTGGACCAACAAGCACTCGGGGATGGTTAGGTTACATGTACGTAAATAATGCAGGGGCCTCAAAAATTAGAGTAGGGTTTGGGGGTCCATCACTAAAAACTTTTATAAGGAACTTTTAAAACTTTATTCTAATTTTTGAGGCCTCTATATTGCAGAGATCATATGTTTTGCGCATTTTCATTACCGAAATCCCCGACCTGCGACCTGAAGCAGTTGTCCACATCTCTTAAAAAAGGGACCTTATTGAGAGGGTCTATATCCCTAAGGGGCCCCCGAATCCTAACTCCAACATCCGCGAGGCTCTGACCGAAGCAGGGGAGTTGCTGCTAGCCGCGGCGGCCGTCCACAGCTTAGCAACCTTCAGTTCAGGGTTTGCTGTAACTCTAGGGTTTCGTGTCTAGAGTCCAAGGTTCAAGGTTTAGGGTTCAGGGTTAAGGTTTTAGGGCTTAGGGTTTAGGGTCCAGGGTTCAGGTTTTAAGGTTTAGGGTTCAGGGTTCAGGGGCTCGTCATGAGTACAAGTAGATGTGTTATAGGACTTGGGCTTGGATGTAGGAGCCTTAACTATTAGAATAGGGTGTTGGGGTTATACTATTCTATACTTATAATAAGGAACCCTGCAAAACAGTATAGGTAATTGTTACGGCCCCTAGATTTTGTGATTCTTGTTTAGCTTTCAGCCTTCTTGAAGGCGAGCTTGCTCATCATGGGTACCCATAGGCCCTAAAGAAGTTCCTTTTTTGGGGGTTCATCTATAGAATCCTATTAGGGAACCCCAAAAAGGAACTACTATGGGGCCTACAGGTAGTTGGCAAACAGCCCCCTAAACCCTAAACTTTAAACCCTAGGCTCTAAACCCTAAAGCCTAAACCCTAAACCCTAAACCCTAAACCCTATGCGTACCCTAAACCCTAAGCCCCAAGAAGGTCTTACGAGGCTTTCGGAGGAAGAGCCCAAGCCCGAAACCCTAAACTCGCGAAAGTGCGAAATCCCCAAACTCGGACCCGAAAGCCCCAAACCTGAACCTGGAAAAGGGTTTAGGGTTTAGGGTTTAGGGCTTAGGGCTTAGGGTTTAGGGTAGGATCCTAAACCCGGCAAATCCTCCAGTTGGTGTGTTAAAGGCCCCGAGTCTATCTTCCGATCTTCGACACTCTGCATGGCAAGCAGTCGTGCGCCTGCATTTAGGGTGCTGCAAGGTTATGTGTGTAGGCAATTCTTAAGTGGCAGAGGTCGCAGCAGGGTAGTTGATGGTTTGGGTGTAGCCATTCAATCACAATGCCAGTGAACATGGTAACGCCGCTTACCAGAAATTACACTGATGCATTCAAAACGAAGATGTCCAGCATTCACTCGAAGGCACTACCAAACACATTGGTAGTTCTCTAAATTAGGGTCCCTTTGAGGGTCCTTTTTATAAGGGTGCCGTACTATGTTGGGGATCCAAAAAGTGACACTAATTTAGAGAACTACCCACATGCGTCCATCATCTTTCTCAGCATGACTTGGCAGGTGCTTCCTGCAGATCTGCCCAGTGCCTTAACCGCCGGGCTCGGGAACGTTGCTCTGTGCCTGGGCTGACGGAGCTTGGGTTTGGGATTCAGCCCAGCACGATTTAGGGTTAAGGGAACCCTAAGCCCTAAACCCTAAACCCTAAACCCTAAACCCTAAACCTTAACTTATAAGGGCAAGCATCCGAAGTTTGACTAGACGGACACTCCTCAGCTTCCCAGCTGATGCGTCTTACAGTGCGGTACCTCGTTGACGTTGCAGCTTGCAGCGATGAGTCTTGGTTCTTCGGATGAACAGAACTTTAGGGTATTTGGGTTTAGGGCTTAGGGTATCATTCTTGTGTAGAGTATTAGGGTTTCGGGTTTAGGGGGATGACTCGTTGTTCTTTGATGCAAGACTTTGACGAGCAGCGCTAGCCCCGAGCCCCACAGAGTCGACCCTCCCAGGCTCCACAGCAGATTATTGTTATTAAGTTATAGTGTTTGTATAATGGTCATAAAGTATTAGTATCATGATTATCATGATTTTTAAAACGATCATGACTGTCATTATTATCATTATTGTCATTTTGATCAGTACTAGGCTTAGGTGACTTGCAAACGTGGTGGTGCAGGTGCTAGAGCTCAAGGCTGTGCAAGACATGAGCATGCATCGCTCATCTCGCACCCTGAGCATCCTACTTGTCCTCACCCAAGAGCCCTAAACCCTAAACCCTAAATTGAAAGTGCTTGGGGTTTAGGGTTTAGGGGGCCGTAGCAAACTTCCGGAAAGTCGTTGGGTTGCTAGCTTCGTCATTGCGATACCACGGTGCTATATACATCTTCGTAAGTGTAGCACGGTCCTAGTTCTGGCTGCAAAGCCTCACATTGCCGAGGCCCAACCACAGCAAGGACGGAGCGCATTCACCTGGGAATGCTGGGGTAGTCTGTTGCAGGGGTTTGAAAGGCGTCTGGATAGCTAGAAGTGTCGCCGAGCTCCCCTAAGTATGCTTATCGAATCCAGGATGGGTTTGTGAGGTATTGCAATCTCGGCAGGATGCGGGGTAGTAGCCATCGTCGCATACGCATGATGTATACAGAGCGACAGCATCAACAGCTGCGGTGGCAGTGAACAGTGCAACTGTCACCCATCAAGACCAGCAGCATCACCACCATTTCACCAGCAGGGCGAGAAGCATAATCACAACCATCGTCTTCGTCGTCATCATCATCTTCATCATCAGCAGCATCACCACCATCATCATCATCTTCTTCTTCATCATCATCGTCATCATCGTCATCATCATCGTCATGGTTATCATCATCACCATCACCATCATCATCATCACCGTCGTCTTTATCATCGTCATCAACATCATCATCGTCGCCATCATCATGACCATCATCATCATCAACATCATCATCATCAGCGTCATCATCGTTATCATCATCAAAATCAGCAGCAGCATGTCAACTCGAATATTATCAGCAACCGCTTTCTTCATTCGTGCTTGTTGTGAAAGCACAATAGTCAGGGATCTCAGTACTGTCTTCAAGTACCGGCAGTAGTCATTTTCACTCAGTAGTCGTACTAGCCATCAGCTCAAGCAGCTACGGCGTCGCGCGTGATTGACTTAGTAGTAGAACTTGCAATGGCAGCAATGACGATACGCGTAGTCTTTTGATGAGAATTTAATGTAAAATCTCCTGGCGTTGAAATACCGAACCCTGGCAGAACCCCGAAACACCCCACACCCAAAATTGCAGTCCTCGGCAGGCTTTGCTCGAGCAGCATGTACAGGCTCGCGCAGAGTGGAGTCAGAAAGGCCTGGGACTTCAGCGCCAGTTTCCACACAGTGCAGTCAGTAACAGGCGTAGAGGCTTAAAGCTTGGAAGTGAGGGGTTCGGGCTGTGGAGGAGGTGAAAGGCTTGGGATTTCAGGGTTTTGCTTGCGGCTTTATGGTTTGGTACCAGCTTCAGCTAGTCACATGTGGCGCCTGCTGCACACCTCAACTCGTACGTTGATCCCCATGGGCTGAAACAAACAACCGCCGGCAAGCCAAAAGCCCCTCTCCCCTCTCCCCTAAACCCTAAACCCTAAACCCACACACTTGCAGCCAGCATCAATTTAAATTCTTTGTTTGCTGAGGCAAGCCATATCAAACCACCTACAACGTCCATGTCGAATTCTGACGAAAGTGCTATATAAACCCTAAGCCCTAAACCCACTATTGACCCCTGCAGGCCACTGGCTGGAGCAGCTGCAGCAGATCGTAGTCGAGTGGCAAAGTGAGCGGCACCTCAAAGTTTTATGAGCAGTGGAGAAAAGCGACTACCTGGTTCACGCGGTCGATTTGTACTGTTCCAGTCTTTGTCCAAGTCCTTGCAAAGGCAAAATTCTTTCGCCATTGTAGTTACCCTTATTTGCGAATGCTTCCCCAGCATGGTGTCAATTACCTCCTCCTTGTCCCAGTCATCTTGTGCTTGTTCATCGACCTAGATGTCAGTGCTAGTTTCAACGGTTGCCGCGAATATGAACTCTGCCATACATTTGTATTGTACCAACCTCACCTGATCCACTAGATGGTAGCGCCTGAGCCTGTAAAAGTTTGGCGGCAGGTCTGTGGACAAGACCGTCCAGGAGGAGGTGCGGTGGCTGTGCGGGACGGAAATCTCCCAGAAACTGGCTTGGGATTCAGCTCAAGGATGGGGTTCATAGGCCCTGCAGAGAAGCACAAGAGTTCTCTTGGAGCCAACTCGTAGAGCTTTCATAGTCGTAGCCACTCAAAACCCCAAAGCCCCAAGCCGCGAGACCACACACCCTAAACCCTAAACCTTAAACCCTCAGCCCTAAACC